>PVHX01013500.1:20584-54619 GCA_004024805.1 Geosciurus inauris | reverse complement strand
AATTCCTTTTTGATAACTTTCCTTATTGCCCTTTTGACATCTTTGTTCCTCAGGCTATAGATCAAAGGGTTTAACATGGGACTCACAAATATATAAAATACAGCCACAATTTTACCCTGCTCTACAGATGTCTTGGAAGGGGGCCTCAGGTACATGCAGAACAATGTTCCATAAAACACTGTGACCGCCGTCAGGTGGGACCCACAGGTAGAGAAAGTCTTGCGCCTGCCCTCAGCAGAGTGAATGCGAAGAATGGCTGCAAAGATGAAAACGTAGGAGATGAGGATGATGGTGAGGGAGCAGGTGAGGTTGGATCCAGCCACTACAAACATGGCAGTCTCTTTGACATAGGTATCTGAGCAGGCCAGCACCAGGAGAGGGGGGTCTGCACAATAAAAGTGATTCACCTCATTGGGTCCACAGAAGGACAGCCGAAGCATCAGGATGGTCTGGGCCAGACCATTTGCAAAGCCATAAACGTAAGTAGCAGCAACCAGAGAGAGACACACAGGCCTGGACATCTTGCTACCGTATAACAAGGGCTTGCAGATGGCCATGTAGCGGTCATAAGCCATCACTGTGAGCATATAATAATCTGTGATCACCAGGGCAATGAAAAAGTGGAATTGTATAAAGCAACCAATGAAGGAAATGGTTTTCCTCCTGGACAAAAAGTTAACCAGCATCTGAGGGGTGATGTTTGTGGCGTAACAGAGATCTACAAAGGAGAGGTGACTGAGGAAGAAGTACATTGGGGTATGCAGTTTCGAGTCACTTCTGATTAAGAAAATCATGGTGACATTGCCAGTTACCGTGATGAGGTAGATGACGAAGAACACCACAAAAAGGACAGGCTGCAGCTCTACTCGATCTGTCAGTCCCAGGAGAATAAACTCGGTCACCACTGTGTAGTTTTTCTTTGACATTATGTTACTTTGGCTGTAAGTAAGGCCTAAAGAAAACAGAATTAAAGTGTTTCTGGCAGTTGTGAAATACCTGCTTTATGAAATACCTCCTTCATATCTGATATTTCTCTCTTTTCTCTTTTGGGTAGGTGGCCTAAGAAGAAAACCTAATAATCAGGTGACAGATATCTTAATATTATCTAAAGTATTATGGAGCTTCACAGTTGGGTTTTTAAGTGGGTTTCTCTCAGAGCTTTCTGTAGGTCTTTTCATATTTGAAGAGACTTTATATTTTTTCAAGACTGTGATATTTGTTCATTTACAATTTCCTTGAATGTGTGTGAATGAATGCTGCTTCTATTTATAATTTTAATACTTTCTTTTACTATATACTTTGAATATGGTATCAAAATACCAGCCATTGAAACTTAGCTACAGTTTTTCAGAGTTGAATGAATGTAGAAAAGTGAAACTGACGTGTCATGCACATTCTTGTAAAATTAAAATTTGTTAATCTCATTCTTGGAACCCAAGATTGATTTCAAACTGTCCTTTCAGCATGTAAGATATGTTCACTTTCCCCATATCGTCTTCTTCAGGTGGACTTTATAGCACTAAACCTTTTCTGACTTTAAGACCCAGCTTAGGATCTCATTGTTTCGTGTATTTTTGCCCAGCTGGGAAAACATAATTGTTTTGGGGAACAGAAGTCAAAAGCAAATCTTGTTTTTCCTTATCTCAGAGGTGTTTTATTGCTTTACATTGAACTACAATTTTTGTCTTTTTTTTTTTTTTTTGAGAAAAATTTATACGAAGTTGCTAAGGATCAAAGGTTTTGTTTTGGTTTTTTTTCCTGGGCTTGCCTTGAACTTGCTATTATCCTTGTCTCAGCCTCCTAAATTGCTGGGATTACAGGTATGTACCACCCTACTTGTCACAAAAGTAAATCTTAACTATTTTTACCTATATAAGATATATACAGTACATGCACATCATACATTTGCTTATGCACACAAATCATTGGCAGTTTTAAAGATTCATAATAAAGCATGTAAGTAAAATAATCAATAGGCTTTGTTAGGATGGTAGGGAAAATAAAAAAAAGAAGTTTGAGAAATGAATCTAGATGAATTGGTTTGCTATAATTCATCTATGTTTTCCAAAAAAAAATAAATTTAAGTGCTGTAACAAATATATCATATGTACCTTAAAACATGAAATATTTGTACTTTACATCATAGAGAAATAATAGTGACATTATTATGTAACTGAGAACATACCTTACATATCATAGAGTGTGTCTTCTAATATTTAGGCAAAATTAAAAGCAACCATGAAGGCCATCATGGAAAACTAGTATTCTCCTTTGATGATGTGTACCCAGTTGCATTGATGTTATCTGACTCTTGTTTAGTAACTTCAGTTCCATTATGGAAACAGGTCACTTTGACAGGCATTTCTTAAACTTGACATTCAAGGGTTTTTACTCATTGCATTACTCATTGTACACGTAAGAACTTTGGACTGAAGGGCCAGGGTGAGAAGATGCAAAACTGCCATCTAACAGAATAAAATAGTTATTATATTTTTTATGTTACTTAAAGTAAATATTATTCTTTTAAGCACACAAGGTCCCACTGAATTTTATCATAATAATTGCCAAATAGACAGTCTTTTGGTGCTGGAAAGGTGTTTTTCATGTCATTATTGAAATATTAATTAATATTCAAAACAATACATTGACTTATTCTTTACTGTGGAGAATTGAAATAATGCAAGCAGTGAGCATTCTTTATAGTTTGACTGAGTAATGTACAGTAAATAACCTTCATTTTAAGAAAAAGCACCCAACATCCTTCATGGCTTGAGTCAGGAAAACTCAGAGAAGCATTTGCAAGCAACATAAGTGGCTCTGGGAGCATCCCAGGATTTGTACTCAGAGAAATCGACCTTATTCTGAGATCCTCTCCTGCCAATGCTTCCTGCCACTTCTCAGGTCCAGAAAGAATCTAAACCATTAGTTTTCAGTTTGAACAAAGATATTGTCTTTTTGGCATGTTTTCATGGCTCAATTTGAAGTATAAAGATAAATTTAAAGAAATGACCTTCATTAAAAACATCTTTTAATTAACTTTGAATAATCAACATAGATTTCAAACTGAAAGTAGTCATTTCTCAACCAGGAGGTATAGACATTATAATACATAATACTTCTGATTATAAAGTAGATTGGTGAACTCAAAAGGAATCATAAAGTTTACCTAATACCACTCATTATTTTGCTTCTCTTCCATGAAGCAAGAGAGAGCAATCATGTTTAATTATTGAAAGTCCACCAAGTAAGAGTTACTGGTAGCTTTCATTCCCACATTATATGTACAATGTTTCTCTACTTCCTAGTTTTGTGGTCTCCAGGAAATTATTAATCTTTCTGTGCCTCAATTATACTATTCATGAAATCTGGTTAATAATAGTGACTGCTTCTATGGGAGATAATTATATCGTGAAAACTTTTCAAAATATGTCTGGCAGGTAGTAAGTATTTAAAAATCTGTGCTTACTTGTATTATGATGGATGATGCAGAAATACTACAGAATAAAACTCAGCCTTAAAGCACAAACCCCTTAGGGCCAAGGATTGTATCTAATTAGTAGTCAGACACAGAAGCATATAGATGAACATCTCTCCAATTGGAAAAAGTCAATAATTATTGATGAAATTGATGTTTGGCCTTGTTTCCTTCCCATATAAAAACAACATTCTACTGTGCATTTATTTATATGTACCTTGTTCTGAGAACAGTAGCAGCATTTTAATAAATTAATTTGCAAATTCATGAGACTAGAATCTAGCTCAGTTTATTTTTATCAATTGAAATGTATATTTCTGAATTCAAAATTTAAAACATGTCTAGTCTTACCTGATAAAGGTGAGTGGTTTCACAATGACAGGATCCATAGGAAGAATCTGAAGAATTTATAAGGGAATATTCTCATAGAAACCAAATATCTATGGTTCAATTATATCACACAGAAAGCCATTTAGATTATAAGCTATCACTGTCTTGCTATTCTGGAAATCCTAAACTCATTAAGAACTTGATCTTTGCTCGATCCCCACAATCACCAGGGAATCAAGTCTCCCAAGGATAATGAAGCAGTGGGGCTCATTATTCATTTTAGATCATGCCATCTTAATATTCACTAACTTCAGAAACTATTGAGTTCTCTTATTTATAACATGTAAAATAGAATAGTGCATGGCATAGGGAGAAAGTTTTGGAGTCTGGAGAGCACTGGAAGTTCAATTTACTTTACTTGAACCTGGACTAGTTACTTGCTGATTTAAAACCTTGTATATTTATCGTTTGAATAGAAATAATAACTCATAACTCATGACATTGTGTTTCCTGTCATTAACCAGAGTAGCTTCAATTTCTTTCAATGGTGGTCTTTAATCTTGCTTGTATTCTTAATATGTTCATTAAGTGACCTATAGGCTTACCCATCTGAGCAGAATTTGGCTCTGTGCTAACTCTCTGACCCAGGCCAGAATGAGTCACAACAGTTATTCAACTAAGCTTGCAGTAGAGGTTATAGCAGTCATAACAGTAATATTTTTGTTGTTAAAATTTTAGGATATTTCTGGGTTCATCATTGTTAGAGCTTCAGAGTCCATGGAAACACTCTCTTTTTGCATCCCAATTCAATTGAGAACTTTATGTAGGAATCAGATATTATAATTGCAAACAGTACAGTAGGTAAATTTGAGTTAGGCATGTTTTTCTGCTACTTTCTTCTGAATACATAACATATAGACACAGGAAAGAAACAGTTTCTTGCTCCCTCCTTCTCTTTCCAGGGCTATGATCAACCTCAGCATCCATATCAAACATGTAGGAGAACAGTATGCTTTGGATTGAGAGCCAGGCACCTTCAGTTATGCTTTATTTGTTCACCATCTAAGTTAGCAATTAGATCACTTTATCACTAAAAGAGCCATCTAAATAAAATGATGAAATGAATCTGTGAAGCTGAAGTTCTGCTAAGAAGCCCCAGTCCTGCCAACATTTCACTTAAGTAGAACACTATGACTGTGGAGAGATGGAACATGGTAGAAAAAGAGAAAAAGTGATCTTAGGCTGTCTTAGGCCCTTAAGAAAACTAGTCACTTACTTTTAAACTTTGCATCTTGCTGAACGTTCTTGGAACTCTTAGGTAACCCTCACAGAGTATATTGTTAAAACTTAAAAAACCTGTATCCTTCATCGATCCTAAATCAAGAATGTCATAACATTTGAAACCTACAGAAAAAATCCATTTGCTCTGTGTGAACACCTACTGAATGCTTTCACCAACATATTCATTGAATGTATTGATTTATGACCTTCTTTGTTGTATAAAACTGATGTAATTGTAGACAAACACATTTTTGGTGTAGTAGAGTCGGTATTCCTAAACTGAGGTCATTCATAGTTGATTCAGAATAAGCTACTTTTTTTTATTTCTTTAAAGCAGAGTTGGTGAAAAGTCACTCAAAGATCTGGAAAAAAGAACATTCTAGGTAGAGTAAGAGCATATGCCATGACCCTGTGTCGAGATGTGCTCAGCATGTTCCCAGGACAACTAAACGGTCAACACAGCAGGAGGAGAAGATCTGAAAAAGATTAAGGAGACATGGTAGGAAGACATTGCATAGGTGTCTGGTAGAAAATTTAGATTTTAGCCCAAGCGTGATGGTAGAACTTGGACCATTTTACCAAGTCAGTATCATGAGGTGATTCATTTTATCTCTTATCACCAGCCACTGTCAGAGAATATAGAATTTTAGGTGTGAAAGGAGGGAAATCATTGCAGTAACTTAGACAGGAGGTAATTTTGTCTTAGATGGGACTGATAACAGAGATAATGAGACTTCCTGATGGCTCAGATGTAAGGTCTGAGTTAAAGTATGTGGGGCAAATTGAGGTATAAACATGCAATATGAAATAAAATGGAATACTGTGAGATAAAAAGAGATTTGAGAGATCAGACATGGATATTTAGGCACAGTAACAATCCAAATTAGTAGTTGTTGATTTGGAACAAAGGAACCAGAATGAACAGAAAACAAAGCATCAGAGAGGTGTTCATGGCTGTGCAAGAGTAAGTAAGAAAGGAGGAAGAAATAGAAGCTGAATGCCTGCAGGATAGCCTCTCAAGAAAGATGCAGACTCCAATTTATAGAAGATTTGCCTCTGCTGGCAATGGTAAAATCAGTCTATGAATGAGCACCCACTGGCCTCATTTCCTGATCATACTATGGCAGTAGCCACTATGGAGGACCAGGAGTCTAAATTCTGTACCCCAATTAGCAAAACCAATGAGTGAAAATAAATCCCTTATATGTTAGCAGAATCCATATGGGGATTGCAAAAAGATACCAGGCAAGAACTTAAAAATATTCTCCCAATATGGCCTGGTTTAATCAGTACCACAAACCACTTGCAGGCATCTGTTGAGACTTTTCCAGTTTGTTTTAGTTGCATTGATTTGGATTCTTCTTGGATTGTATATATTTTTTCTCTTTTTTCCCTGTTAGAGAATGTGAAGATGAGGATAGACTTGGAACAACGTGAACAATGAGATGATTAAGATCATCCTGCTGAGACTGGCCACCCTGTAGAGCTGTCCGTGAACAGAACACCATCCTGTTCATGGTGTTTTTCTCCTGATTTACCTCATCACCCTGACTGGGAGGATTTTACTAATCAGATTCATTGTCCAAGTGCAAAACCCCATGCACTTTTCCTGACCAATTTAGCATACATAGATAATTTTTATTCCAATAATATTTCCCCTCAGATCTCCATAACTTCTTGTCTGAGGAGAAGACCATTTCTTTTACTGGATATCTGGCCCAGTGTTTTGTTTCTGTGACTCTGCTTCTTACTATTACATGATTGGTGTCTTGGCTTATGACAGGTACATGACATTCTGCAATAATCTACATTATAGCAACAAAATATCTGGGTCAGTTTGCAACTGCCTGATCACTTTTCCTTACCTCTGGGGTTCTATGGTGGACATAATTCAGGCAATATTGACCTCTAGGTTGTCCTTTTGGGGACCAAATACCATCAATAATTTCTACCTTGCTGGCCAACCCTCTTAATATTAACATGTTCTGTCACTCACATAATGCAAATGGCCCTGTTCTTATCTGCAGGGATTAATCTCACAGCTTCCCTGCTTATTATCCTCACCTCCAACATCTTTGTCTTTATCACCATTATGAGGATCCATTCCAAAGGAGAGCAGTGAAAAGCCTTCTCTACCTAGCTCTTACCTGACAGCAATCACTACATTCTATGGGTCCCTCTTCTGTATGTATCACTCACCAAAAAATGAGTGATCTATTGAGCAAGGGATTGTGGCAGTGTTTTGTGTTTTTGTGAGTTCCATGCAGAATCCATTTATCTACAGCCTGAGGAATAAAGATATAAAATGGGCTTTAAGAAGAGTGTTTATTAGAAAACTTGGTAAAATGGAAAGAAGTTCAATATCAACAGTCTCCCAATTAAAAAAATATATATGTCTTAAAAAACTCCAAAAGTACCCCTCAACACTTGAGTGCAGTTTTCTGGAATAAAAATAGTGTTTTGTGTGTGCATATTTTGTTTTCAATTGAGTCTAATTGAAAAGATGAATGTGAAAGTGGGTGGAAGTGAAGATTAGTAGGAAACACAAGAGCAGAAGCCAGCTGTTCATGCTGACTCAGCCTTGTGTTTGATCTTACTCAATAACTCCTTCCTATCTGATTAATTGGTTGGCAGATAAGTTCTCCCTTTCACTTCCTGTGTCACCAATACTAAGCATCTCTGAGATACTACTCTGAGCAAAGTGAGGTGATTTGCAATAATATTTCCTGAAAAAGAAAATAATTTATATTCAAAAAATAATAAAATAACAATAATAATAATAAAATAATAATAATTTATATTTCTACTGCATAATTTCCTTTAGTAAAAGTTAATTATCCTCTCAAAAGAAACTCACACCTTTGATTTCAGATGCTATTTCTCATTTCACAAATTTTGTGTCCACTTATTTTGAATTTAAAAACTACATGTTTTTATTATTTCAAGAATGCAATATTTTACATCTATTTATGAAACTGTAATTGGATTCATTAATTTTCTTTATACAAAACAGATTGTTTAATGAGAGATACCCATTCTAGAGGTGATTTAAATCATTTTGTTCCTAGAGTACTATTAATAACTATTAGTGACATAAGTTTTCGTCTTTGTCTATGAACAAGCTATTTTACCAGCTACTATAATGAATGTAAAAATTTGGTTTTAGTGTTTTGCAATTAGATTATAGCATAAGTATATTCCAGATTACATGCTACTCTTTGAAATTAGCTTTTTTAAAGTACATAATCTAACTTGATGTTGGTATGACACATTTTAGTACACTGCTTTCTTTAAATATTTAGGCAACATTTTCTCCATTTTTAAGAAAAATCTTCATAAAGATGCTATTTCTTCTGATCAGTTTTTCTATTAAGCTAGATTCATACATTCTGTTCTTACATCTTTTGACATTTCTTTTTTTTTAAGATGCACTAACATGTAAAATCTCCATGAGTAAATGAATATCCAAGTTCCACGGCACCCTCCATAGCATTGAGTGTTAATTTTAATTTTGTGCATGTCTGAACATGGTACATGTAAAATCCCCATGGACAACATTCATGCATCAGATACAACTTACTGAAACTTGGCTTTTATTGTTTTTAACTTCTTCCCAATGCTGTCATGTGTTAGAAACTGTAATGGTGATATTTATACTAAAAAAAAAAGCCTTTATTTCTAGGTTTTTCTAGAAAAAATTGCTGCAGAATAAATGCAATATTATTTTTTCACTGTTAAAAGCTGATATTGACATTAATGTTCCCACCCTACAACTACAAATAAATAAACATGGATTTTTTAAACTGCTTAATGACTTTAAACTATTCAGAAGTACAGTCTTTTTAAGAAGAAAAATAATATAAGCTTGAAATAGGAGAAACCTGGATGGTCAATCAGTTAAATGACTGCGATAAATCAGGTTTTTAGCTCCATGTTTGTTTTTTCCTTTCCTGATTTCATATTCAAGTTTCAATACTAATAAATTTGTGTCTTGGAACCTATATATATTCCAAAAGTGTGTACTATTGTTTATTCTGACAATATCAATGAATGGAACTGCCTATCATTTTGATCTTTCTTAAATATAGATACATAAACACAGTATGTTATGTCATATTTGACACATTGATTTTAGCATTTTTATGTTAATTAGTTTCCTATTTACACCCTTTGATATTTATCTGTGTGATGGTGTTTGGTTACTTCATTTCTAGGAACTTATATCTCAATATTTCACCTCTTTCTGCAATTTGTAACAAATATCATGTCAAATTATTGGGTGCCTCTTAACATTAAATAGTCACTTGTTAAACCAAGGCAACTTTTCAAAATTGTAAATTTTACTCACTGCTATATAAACTCAGAGAGATTATCTTTTAAACAATGTTTAATTCTTATCAATGTGGCACTTATTTCTTTTTAATAGCTTTTAGTTTTTAAAAGTTAATATGTTCATTACAGGAAAAATGAAAACACAAGCAAAGAAAAAAGTCATCCTGTCACAAACAGCTTCGTTGGATGTGTCCCTATATATACACAAAATCCCATTTTGTGTGATTGCAATCTTAGTGTGTATCATACTTTTCCACACATCATGAATATTCACCAATTCAAAATCCCAAAACTACATGAGTATTTTTGATTACCAAGACTATACTACACCAACTTAATTTGTTATCATTGCTTGGACCTCCTTCTATGTATTTTATGAATTGGTGAACTTGATAAATATATATGAAAATGGAATTCCTTGTGATATGTTTATGCATGCAAATTTTTAGTATTTGTGAAATTGTAACCTATAATTATTTTAAACCATTTTCATTATCTTCTTATGAAAGTAATTCACACGTGTGCTTAGCTTCTTCAAGTTACTGCCTCCCTCTCTCATATTTGCCATTTCTTTAGCTCTCTGGGTTTTGCTTTGATATTTCCATTGTTATATCAACAAGTTTGCTTACACTTTCTTCTATAGTGTTTAATCTTCCGTGAATACACCTTTATATATTTTTCTTCTTGTGCATTCTACATCTCTAGCAGTTCAATTCAAATATTGAATTGAACTGAATTCAAATATTGTCAAATATTTGAACTGAATATTCAAATATTGTCAAATATCCTATGTTTCTCTACTTAATACTTTTAGAAGAATAAAATGTCATAAAAATTTAATACCTTTGTTTCATAGTAGTAATGTGTATCAGTTCCTGGTCGTGTGTGTGTGTTTGTGTGTGTTAGTGAGGGCTTAATGCAATCTAGGCAAGTGCTCTGTATTGAGCTGCATCCCAAGCTCCCTTGGTCAATTCTGATTGATTATTATGCTCAGCATTCTTTATATTTTCCAGATTTTTCATATGCTTTAAAATAATTAAATGTGTCTCATACTTTCTGGTTATTACTTGTGCATGCTGTATAATCTTGTATTTTATAAATATTATTGACATTTGTTGTGGGATGCAGTCAGTTGGAAACAAGTTAATCCTTTTAGATATTGCTTTTATAATTTCATAGATGAATCTAGAGGAGTGATTATTCTAGGGCAAATTACTATGTTCTAATGGAGTAAATATTTTTAGTGCTATACCTAATTCCCCCTGATGTATTGCCTATGAGTATGTATTACACTCTTCAATGTTAAGACAAGTTTTCTTCAGTCTTGGATGGTTATTATTTGCATGTGATAGTCAGTCACCTGTTGAATAATTGAGGATGATTATCCTGAAAATATTCAAGCTATTTCTCTGATGCTTGGTGAATTTTTTTTTGCAAACTCTAGCTTGTTTATTTGGTTTATTTTTATCAGCATCTCAACTTTGTATCTTCACCTCAGTATTTTTCTAGGCATCCCTCACACATTCTTAAGCCAAGAAGGTGAAAATATCACAGGACTTACTTCATTTGTTTTTTATCATTTAGAGAAACTGCCTTTTATTGCCTGGTTTCAGTGTTTTTGAATAAATGTATCATATATGTTGTATATTTGTTTTGCTTTACTTTTGTTTTTGTTGTTTAAATGGGAGGTTAAACCCAGTCTCCATCTCTCCATATTGATTGGTAGCAGAAAGAAATATTCAATATATATTAAGGTGAGCTCTGAAAATATTATTTTCATCCTTTTAAAAATATTCTTCTTTGCTAATACTCTCACATGCACATCAATGTGAGAAAATGTTATTGACTTTTGTTTTGTTTTCTAAATGTCACGATTCACGTCCCTTTTCATTTCTGTGCCAACCCTGGTTAAGACCAGCTCCAGAGAGGCCCAGTTAACAGGAGATATGTTAAATTTTTATAGCGTGCTTGAAGAATTCAGTTGTGGGTTGACTTATATTAACCTACAGTGTCTGCAGTCAGAAGGCAGGAGTCATGTCCATTGTTATCTACATAACTTTAGGAAGAAATTGAATTTTCATGTCCCAAACTCCTCTTCCTTTTTCATTAGTTAGGAAGAATTTCTGGTTTTCCTCCCTCTTTGTAATGTTCCCTGAGCAAGTCACATGTAATCTTTGCAGATTATTGTGCCTAAATCATCTGAGAGATTCAGTAATTTGCCTGGATTTTCCCAATAATTGTCTGGGGCCTTCTATATATTCCCCAGTAAGAAATGTAGAGACAACTCAAGGAAACGAGAAAAACAACATAAATGATCTGTACATTTCCACAGAAATGAAAATATTTCAAAGATATTCATAACAATGGAAAATATTTTGAAATTGGCTTTCTCCCTGTGAAATGGACATGTCCAAAATCATGGTGGAATTTTAGATGACCTAAGTGCTACAATTTAGGATTTTTGTTTTAGATTACTACTCAGATAAAATATACAACAGGCATGAGGCTCAAAACCTATCTTTTAGCCCATAAAATGTAACTGTTCTCATATTTAAAAGACATCAAGCTCTTATCTTGCTTGAAGTCACATAATTGATGACTAGAATATTTGGAATTAGAGTCTCATGTTGCATGAATGACATACATGACTTTTCTTTCATGTGGCAAACCCATAATGATCATGATACCATAATGACATATTGTCTGAGCAAAGATAACAATTCTTTTGGATAATGTCCAGTACCGATTTATGAAAAGTAAAATCTGCTATAACTTTCATTTGTACAAGAAGTGAGGGGAATTTTCATGCAATGGAACATGGCTCTAAATTACACAAGTTGACATCTTTAAAAATACATTCCATTTCTGCCTATTGCCTGACAACTAAATCAAGAGAGAAAACATTTTTAACACCAAGGTAAGTTCCCTAATATGATACACCCTTCATACCAGTGCTGCCTCCACCCTAAGAAACTTTTCTGATACCTTAATCCCTCCAAACATCATTTTTCTGCCATCAGACCACTTATCCTTTCCCCCAGAATTCTTTTTTATTCTTCTTGAATTCATACAAGTAGAATCACACAAAACTTACTGTTGATTTGGCATCATTAATTCAGCCTATTGCTTTCAAAACTCATCCATCCATGAGTTTGTTTTGCTATGTGATTTTCCATTGCATGAATGTACCAAGATTCTCTAACTATTCTCTTATTGATGAGTATTTGAGTTTTGGGGTCATTGGGGAAAATCTAGTATGAACACTCCTATGCAAGTATATTTGTAGATATGTGTAATAATTTCTTTTATGTTTACAGATCTAAAAGTAGGATTGTTGGATCTTAGATTATGTAAAATTCAATTTTAGAAGAACTTGTCAGTTTTACAAATTTATCATAGCATTTTGCGTTACCAAAAACTATGATGTATAAAATTCTCGTTTCCTAAGCATCCTTGCCAAGTTGAAGTAGGAAGTGTATTTTTAGTTTCTAAACTATAAATGGGAGATAATGCAAGGTGATATTTCATTGTGATTTGAATTTTTATTTTTCTGATAACTAACGGCCATGATAGCATTCCAGCTACTTGGTGATTAATGCATGGTCTTTTATGAACTTACTAAATTTTGCCTATTTTAACTTCAATTGTTAAATTGTTTTATTGGTTATTTAAATTTTTACATGTATCATAATTAAAATTCATTTTGCTTTTTTCAGATTTTTCATCTAGAGGCCTTATTGTTTTGACTGCTGTTATTTTGTTGACACAGATCGTACAGGGATATAAAAAGAAGTGAGCTTCCACTAACAGTGGCAGAGAGTTTTCTAGCACCCCAAACTTTCACATGTCCAAAATAGATTTTGATACATAGCATGAGATGGGCTAGAGAGCCCAGCAAGCTAGTTTAGCCTCAGCTAAGTTTCTAGGGTCACTGCACATGGAAGGAAACAAGAGGACATAGAACCAGACTCTGATGGCACAAAATTCCTTGTTCTAATTTTCCTGTATATTTATATATCAAGCAATTTGAATTTTATCTTGGACATTATGATATACTAAGGAGATGTGGGTTTTTTTTTTTTTCATTTTTTTTTGGTACTAGAGATTGAACTCAGGGGCACTAGACCACTGAGCCACATCCCCATCCCTATTTTGTGTTTTATGTAGAGACAAGGTCTCACTGAGTTGCTTAGCGCCTCGCCATTGCTGAGGCCGGTTTTGAACTCACGATTCTCCTGTCTCAGCCTCCCTAAGTGTAGGGATTATAGGCTTGTCCCCCCCAGCGCGCCCAGCTAGAGATGTGGTTATTTTTAATCATTCTCTTAAGAGTACCAATTTTATTTGTTCATTTTTAAATTTTTATTTGAGAAGGAAATTAACGTGATATACCTCAGATTGCAAAATCTACTTAATTAGCTCAGTGGCACAGCAGTTGCCTAACATGCACAGAGGCCTGGGTTCAGTCTCCAGTATGGTAATATGTAAATAAATGACAACTAAGTGTGGTTGTTAATGCAAATATCACTTAGTATTTTCTATTGTAGCCTTCTCGCATCTTCCTCCTATGTGCTACGTGGTTCAGGGGCACGGAATTGGACAGAATTTGTACAAATATATATTTCTTTTTCCCTGTCTGTATCTTGTCTGGGATTCATTCTTAATTTTCCTGTGGCTGTGAATGTCACATACTTTGCCTTTGGGTTCTTTGTGTCATAAAGACTATGAGTGCCTTGTGAGATTTCTGTCTAATGACCTTGAGTGATAAGTTTCCTCAAAATAAAAGTTGTAAAAATGGAAAAGTCATTCATTATCTTAGTGTCATTCATTATATTAGTTTTGTTTTGGCATACAGTTTGCTTATTAGTATGTCAGCTTATATTTTGAGGATTTTGAGGATTAATGCTGAGTTCTGTTAACATAAGGGTAAGTGAATGCTTTCCTCTAGGGTAAACTCATCTGTCTGCAGCAGTCTCTGGTAAATGACCTAAGTTATTATTGAGTTGCATCACTACCAGTGGCCAGAATGTGAATACATCCCAATGCTGGGTGAATTGGTAATGTTCATCACAAAAATTCTGGAAAGTTCTCTTCTCCAGCAAAATCTGGAATTTTAGTTTCATAAAGCAAAATCTGCTTTATGAAATTACACTATAATATGTGTATTTTAAGGGTCATCCAAAGTCTCAGACAGGCTCTATACTGATTTTCTAATCCCTTCTCTGACTCTGCTCCAGTTCTCAGCTCCATATACTCCAGGCACCAGAGCCTGGCTGGTTCTGACTTTGTGTCCGCATCCAAACACAATTGTTGATTTCTCTTTATGTCCTGTTTTGACCAATATAAGGGACCAGTAAAGCAACCTTTCTCTCATAGATCATAGTCCTATGCACCAAGTGTCAGATATCTGAGAACATACATTACATCTGTTTTCCAGTTTCCTATTGTTTTCAGAAGTAGTTGACAAAACCCAAAAATCTAGTTAATGGCATTTTCAAAAGCTCTTAGGAAATACATACCACCAATTTCAAATTATCAGCATAATTTGTCATTTACCATGTGTGATAATCCATATTCCCAGTGAATTACACTGTACATTCAAAAGCATATTTCTTGTTTTTAGAAGAAATGTCTGGATATTTTGATATATGTTTATTCATCCTCTGAATTGTTAAAATGAATCTTCATTTTCTTGTTTTTTTATTAAATTTATTATTACTATTGTTTTATTGACAAATTATAATTGCATATTTATGGGGTACCATGTGGTGATATAATGTGATAAAGAATGATAACCATTCTTCTACTCTCTACTTACATGAGTTCAAGTTCAACTTCATTAGATTCCATATTTAAGTAATACTAGGTGTTATTTCTCTTACTGTGTCTGGCTATTTCAGTTTGCATGTTGTCCTCCAAATTTATTCATATTGCAGCAAATGACAGTAATTTCTTCTTTAAAACTGTATAGTACTCCCTTGTGTTTATATGTCACACTTTCTGTATTCATTCATGTACTTATGGACACTTACATGATTTTCATTGTTTGACTATTATGAATAAAGCACCATAGGAGTACAAATGCCCCTTCCACAAATTGATTGCAGTTCCCTTGGAGATACACACACACACACACACACACACACATATAAAAGTAGGATTACTGGATCATATGGTATTTCTATCACTAATGTTTGGAGGAATCTTGACAACATTTTTTATAATAGTTATAATAATTTACATTTCTACCAACAATATATGAATATCATGTTATCCAAGTCCTTTACAACATTTGTTACCTTTCATATATTTAGGAATAGCCATTTAGATAGTCATGAGGTAATATTTCATTGTATTTCATAATAATTACTGATGTTGAGTATTTTTCACATACCTATTGTCCATTTATGTCTTCTTCTGATAAATGTCTGTTCAGCTCCTTTGTCCAACTCTCTAAAATTTACTTATATTTATTTACATTTATAGCAATAATACATAATATTGTGGTCCTACATGCAAATCCTACATGTTTGTCCTACATGCATGCAAATCAGTGAATAACAAATTACCTACACCGAGGCTAAGTCAATAGCCAGAATGACTAATGATTTTCTGTTTTGTTCAATATTGCTTACATAGACAATGTATCTTTTTTTTCTTTGAAAGTTGATGAATATCATTTTTTCTGCATAGAAATAGAATGAGTGACTTCTAATGATTGTGACTTATGTGTGCTATTTTACCTTTTCTGGAATATGTATGCATAAGGTAAGGACACAAACTGTTCTCTTGTCTAATTCAAGTAAACAAAAAATTATTGCTAACTCATCAACAACCTATACATTAGATTCCCTGTGAGTGTATGTAACCTTTGCCTACCCCCTTGTATATTTTAGCATCCTGGATAACTTATAATACCTAATATAATGTAAATGTTGCACAAATAATTGTATATATGCAGTAATCTATTGTTTTCTATTTGTGTTGTTTTTACTTTTGTATTGTTATTTATATTATGTTTGGTTCATATTTGGTTGAATCATAGATTTGGAAGTGAATGGGAATGATTATATGAGGTACTGTAGTCACCCAAGCTGTATCATAGATTCCCCTAAAGATACTAATAACTAATCTTTTTTGCCTTTTCTCCTCCTGACCTGACACCTTCAAAAGTGAGATCTTATTCACTGTCATTCCCCAATGACAACAGTGAAGCAAATTAAGAGAATATAGGGTGATTGTTAAGAGAATGCAAGGTGGAGACAGATCAAATGGCTCTGAAAGCTGGTTCTAATCCCTCATAGCTTGGTGAGCTCTGGAAATTTACTCACCCAATTTACTCAGTCTCTATTTTATCCTAATAAAAATGAAACTTTTAGGAAGACATTTCCCAAATGTCTTTACATTATATTAGGTATTATAAGTTATTCCAAAGCTATTGTGAATGCTAAATTAATGAAGACATGAAAAATGCCTATCATATAGAACTAAATATACATGATTTATTATTACTGCATGATTGTATTGAACCCCAACTCAAAAATTCATCTTAACTGCATCAATCATTTGATATTTTGCTCATATAACAAGGTACTAGGCACCTTTTAATGTTATTTCAATGGAATATTTTATTCAAATTTTATTAACTGCATAGAAAAATTGTATTTCATTATGGTGACTTAAGCAAATATTCAAACTAATAGATTCAATAAATCCCTAGAACTATTAAACAGAATATATTAGGAAAATCATCTCTGGGGAAACACAGACAGTGGTATGGAGTAACTGCCTGGAAGGAAACAAACTCTATCTTTTCTTATGGACATAATCTCACTTGTATTAGAAATTTCCAATGTGCCATCTTTGAGGTTATTTTCTTTCACTTCTCACAAATAAAATAATCAAAAGATGCAGTCAAATGGTGAAAGTCCATGAAAATATAGTATATGATCAGTACAGATCCATATGGAGAAATAGCAACTCAATGAAAGGGAAACACCACAATTATCATATAAGGATCTTTTCTATACAAAATATGAAACAAATGGAGCCTTACATTAAAACAATTATCATTACATTTGTTTTACAAAAATAAGGAAATATTACAATCCATGAAAACAAACAGCCAAAAATCAACTAGAAACAACCATTTCAGAAAAAAAAGGCAAACCTAAGGACTTCTGTGAATGGCTGTAAAAGAATATCTTAATTGGTACATCCACTGATGTCAATCAAGTGAACTGATTGAGATAAATTCAGGTACCGATGAGGACCAATGGATTACTGAAAAACAAAGTGTATCCAGTTAATAGACTTGTATGAGAGCATCCATGACAGAATGGAATGGCATTATGCGGAATAGTTGCATTTGAACAAATTCATTTGACCATAACTCTTTACACATCAGATAAATATCTTGCATCAAGTACAATTCCAAAATGCACCATTAAAATGGCAAAAGCTGAAAAAACAAACAGAAAGGAGTTATATGTATACCAACACATACACACAGGTGGAAACGCAACCCTGGATTTTTTTCAAATGGGAGAGAAAAACACAGAAACTCTTGTCACTTCCCTCTGCACCTCCAACTGTTCCTGCTCCCACCCAGCCTGCTCACTTCCCTTGCTTTCATTCTTCACATGGAACATTCCATTGTGTAATTAACTTGACTTACATATTGACATATTTTATATATTATATATTATGTATTCATATTATAATATTATAATATATAATATTGACATATTATAGATTATATATTCATTGACCTTTCTCAGGGAAGATAAACATATGTTACTATTTATTTATTCATTTATTTATGTATGTATGCATTTATTTATTTTAGAGGTACTGGGGATTAAATTCAGGACTTCACACATTGTAGGGGAGTATTCTACTACTGATCTACATCTTCAGCTCTTTTACTGCTCTTTCTTAAAATTAAGCCTCTTAGAGTAGTTACAAGTGCCTAGAACATATTAGAATACATGAATACATGGTTGAATGCATTTGTTCTTCCTATTGACTCTTAATGCACACAGACCAAAATTTTATGTCCATAATTTAATTTATAAGAATCATACTGAGAACATTAAGAAACAATATTGTGAAAGTTTTTCCAGATCCTTTTGAGGGCATATTTTACATCTTTGTTCCTCAAGCTATAGATCAAAGGATTCAACATGGGGATGATCAATGTGTAAAATATGGAAGCCACTTTATCAGTGTCAAAAGAGTGACTGGACTTGGGCTGCACATACATAAATATCAAAGTCCCATAGAACACTATGACCACTGTCAGGTGGGACCCACAGGTGGAGAAAGCCTTGTGCCTTCCTTCAGCAGAGTTCATCCTGAAAATGGCTACAATGATGAGCAGGTAAGAAAACAGGAGTATCACAAGAGATGAAACCAGATTAAACCCTGCTGAAATCAAAATGATTAATTCAATTTCATGTGTATTTGAGCACAGCAAAGATAACAAGGGGAGACTGTCACAGAAATGACTTTTAATCCTGTTGTCACAAAAGGGTAAATTAAAAATTTTTATGGTGATTAAGAGAGAAATAAATATACTATAGAGATAAGGAACTGCTATCAGCACTTGACATAGTCTTTGTGACATAATGACAGTGTAGAGCAGTGGGTTGCAGATGGCCACATAGCGATCATAGGCCATTGCAGACAGAATAAAAAGTTCACAAATGATGAACACAAGAAAGCAAGCTAGCTGTGCAGCACACAAAAAGTGGGATATCGTATTCTTATCCACAACAAAATTTACTAACATTTTGGGGCCCACAACTGTAGAATAGCCAAGGTCAGTGAGAGCCAGGTGTCTGAGAAAAAAGTACATGGGTGTTTGCAGGCTGCGGTCCACCTTGGTGAGGATGATCATGCCTAAGTTGCCCAGCACTGTGACCACAAAGATGATGAGGAACAGCCCAAACAGGGGAGCCTGCAGCTCAGGACACGATGTGATGCCCATCAGAATGAACTCATGTACCACCGTGAGATTGTGTTTTTCCATCGAGGATTATCACAAAACCTATTTGGATACAGACATCAGCACAGTCAAAAGCTCTTCAGAGTTATGACCTGGGAGATTTTTTTGGTAGGTAAGCTTGTGTAAATGAGATATGTCCAAACTCCCCAATTTATGATATTTGAAAATAAGCACATTTTTACAAATAAAAAATATGTCTAAGAAGTACTATAGATACCCACAGACAGACTGGTAGTTTTGTTTGGCCTAATTTCATTTCCAATATCTAGGGATACGTTTTAGGCATATGCCTTCTCACACCTCAATGGTGGGCTGCAATGGGTACCCAATGGTTAGAGGAAAGTTAAACTGGTAAACATTTCACTATATCTAATATTCAGCCCAAAATATCATTAAGACTAATGTTGAGAAACCCCAATAAGATAGATAGGTAAATGGATAAATAGTTAGAAGTAAATGGAGATATATAAATATATTTTAAAAGTTGACACAAAATTAAACTTTGAGTTTAAATTAATTCTCTTTGTACTGTTTTTTTCAGTGTAATGATCCCTTTACTCAGTGCTTAATACATCAAATACAAATAGGTAAATAATATTGGCAAAAATGAATTTTTGTGGGGATTTAGTTATTGACTATAAATTTAATTAAATTTATTTTAATAATTTAAATTTAAATTACTAATTATTTTTGAATCATTAATGGTTTTTTAAATAAGTGCATTAGAATATACATAAAGGTATACTGTTTATTGTTTTGTATTTGTCAATGATAATTGCTATCTCAGTGACACTTATGCATTATCTATGATAAGATGTGATATTTCATTTGATAATATAAATATTATCAACCATGTGTTGCAAAAATGCATAGAAACTTCTCCTACAAGACAGGTCTTTGAAAGCCTTTAAATCTACAACTTTTACAGTGTAAATATGCTTGATAGTTATCAGATAAGTGTCTGAATACGAAAACAGATCACAGTGTGGATGACTTGACTTTACAAGAAAAACATTTCAGAACATATATAATAAATATTTAGAGTATATATGAAGTAATATTTGGACAAGTAAAATAGCTCACCTAAAACTTCTTATTTATACACACATATATATATGCACACATATATATGTTTGTACACATGAACTTATACAAATACATGTGTAAATACATGTGTATATACATATGTTTGTGCTTATATGTATATGTATGTATGTATATATGTATGCACAAACACACACACATATATATAAGATTTTTGAAAGGAAGAAATGGAAATTAAATGACTCAATGCATAAATAATCCCAAAGAGGAAAAAGATACTAGAGAAAGAAATAGAAATTATACTTATTAAACTGAAAATTGCAGTAGGAGAAATCTCATAGTTAATTATAAGCAAAACTAATTCACAACTTTATCACATTAAATACAGAGCTCATTACATGTAATTATACTAAATCAATTAAAATATTGCCTATAATATTAAGACCTCTAACTATCCTACCCACACTTAATTCATACACCTTTCCTATATTAGAAATCTAGGGAACATGGTCCAGTGGTAAAGTATTTGCCTAGCATATGTGAGGCCCTGGGTTTTATTACCAGCACTACCTAAAAAAGAAGAAAAAAAAGAAAAAAATCTGGAAATGTGTGTCAGATGATATTATTAGAGAAATATCTGTAGTATATACAACAAAATAACATATAAATATAAGTTTTGCTTGTTTTTCTTTGGTTGGTTTTGCAAGCATGGGAAGTTAAAAAAAACAATAAATTACACATGGTAAGAACATAGCTTTCCTATAAAATAATGAAACAAAGTGTTTTTCCTTAACATTTTTGGAATTCTATGAAATGAAACAAACTGCTTTTTCATATATTATCGTCTCCCTTGATTACTAATCATATTTTAAAATATTCCATTTATTTTCTGTCACATTGCTCTGCAAATTCCAGAACATTCTGAGTATTGTCCATCAACATAAAATCGGATACTTAAAAGACTCCTTCCAGATGTGTGTTTCATAGCTGAATGAGGGATAGAAGCTCCCTCTATATTATTCACTATGTGAAGGCAGAATCAGACCTACACATCTATTTAAATAATCATTAAATACTAAACTATTTGAAAAGTCTCACAAAGAAAATTCTAGAGTGACTAATAACTATTGGAATGGATATCCAAATGAGAGACTGAATCCCTTCAGGTTTATAAACCAGAACTTAAAAAAATAAAGTAAAACAAAACACCTTAGCTATGTTTCATTTGGTCTCAGTTTTGGCCTCTGTTAGAGACAAAATTATTCAAATAAAATTTAAAGATTCTTAAGTAGTACCATGATAATTTTTCAAGGATGCTTAGGAACATTTAGCTCATCAGCCCTCAAGATAACATGAAAATATTAATATAGGAGAAAAGGAAAGGACTTAGTTCTGCTCAGGCATTATTGAATGGTGGAAAGCACAGAGTATACAATGAGAAATAAAAATATTTGCTATGGTTTTGCCATCAAATTAAAGTTAAAATTTGCAAATGTTACTGAAAACCTGTGATATCTCAAAAACATGGCATCACATGAAACATTTTGTTTTTTACCTGTAATGATATCTCTATCTTGCCTGTGTCATATGTTTCTTACATGACTTAGTGAGAAAAATTTATAGAGTTTTTTTTTAAACCTTTTGAGATTTGAGATGCCCTGAAGAAATGACAAAACAATTTGCTGATTATCCCTAAATTATTTGAGAGCTTAATAGAATTCCTAGAACTCGTTCACTAATTGCCATGGACAATTTTATTCACAGGTGCATCAGTGAGGGTGTTTTGGAAAAACAGAACCCATGTGCATAGAGAGACAGAAGTCCTAATAAGGCAATAGCTCACACAATTATGGAGGTTGAGAAATCCCATGAGTCACTGTCTGCAAGTTAGAGGCACACAAAAACATGTGTCCGGTTCCAGTCAAACCTGAAACTTGGGAATGAGGGAGTCAATGCTAGCAGTTCCAGTCTGAGACTAATGTCATGAGAATCTGCAGGGCAGGAGGAAGGGATAGCTGATGGTAGGAGATGATATATGTCCCAGCTCAAGCAGAGAGCAAGTTGTCCTTTCCTTTGCCTGTTTGCTCTACTCAGGGTCTCAGTGGGTTGAATGGATGCCCATTCCCATTAGAGAGGGCTATCTACTTTAACAGTCTAAAAATTCAAATGGTAATATCTTCTAGAAACACCGCCTCACAGACACACTCAGACATAATTTTATTAGCTCTCTGGGCATTCATTTGCCAAGTCAAGTCAATACATAAAATTAACCATCACATCAACTTGGTTCCCATATGCAACTCCTTAAAACATACTTTATCTCCAAATAAAGGCAATGCCAATATACTAATTCTGCCTATGAGGATTTAACCATCCTACAAAAACTCAAAACACATGAATTTCTTTCTCAGAAGATGAGGTAATATCCTCCGTGATATTGGTTTTCCACCTGTATTCCATACTTAATATACAATAATATAAAGATAACATTACTTAAATAGTGATTTAAAGGCAATTCTTCTTTTGTTGAATGATAATGGGATATGAAATGAATGAAAACAAAGATATTTGCCTCAAAATGTGTATGTATGTGCTAATACACACATATTCATAACAAGATAAGGAGGAAATACTCATGAAAATTATAGCCCTATTGCTATAACTGATCATGTACAGTATCTGGTGTTATAACTACCCTCTGTTACCCATTCTGTATTACCTTTTTTCTTCCACAAATGCCTCAACTGGTGGTGAGTCTTCTCTGTTGGAGTTATACAAGCCTTCACTTATGCAAGTTCTGGAACACTAGTAGTTCTCCACATTAAGGTGTTGGAGTTTTGACTTTAATATGTGCCTCTATTACCAAAGGCATTGTAATATGAAGAGAAGCCTTTGGGTATGTTTTCCTTTTCACAATTGTCTTTAGCTTCATTTCTTCAGTCCATTTTCTCCTTAGAAGTCAGGAATGATCACCCCAGCATCCTTGTAACTTTCTCCTTTGCCTGTGCATTCAAAGTTATGAGTAGCCCAAAGTGGTCAAATGACAGTCATAGGATCCAATTCACTGGAATAATTGCTGTGTCTCCTAGTGAAAGCATTCCTTCCTCTGGATACAAGTCTTTTCAATTACTAAAGCATAAAATCATAGGAATATGAACCAAACATCTTTCTACTATATCAGAAGGGATAATAACGAGTGTTCCATCACTTGAATCCTGGACCTCTGGTTTCTGGCTACTCAAAAAAAAAATAAAGCACCATATATTGAGGTTGGTTCAGAGCATATTTATTCTCCTGGAGAACAGTGCCTCAGCTGTTTAAGATTTTTCCATCTACCTAGTACTATGACTGAGTCTTTATGATATTGAGATATAAAACACTCCTATGTTCATGAACCCTCTTTCCTGGGGAACCAGGATGATTGACATTCATGGAGAAAGTCATGCCAAAGACTTGATTATCAAAATCCTCTTCTGCTTAGTTCAACTTTTGTTATGTATTCACAAGGGACACCAGTATCTTCTTATTTTTACCATTTTGGAGAGTTACATCCCTGTATTTCTTGCCCATATTGTTTTGTTTACAATTTACAAGTCAGATTATTTCCACGTATTTTATCCTCCAGGAAAAATCATTGGCTACCACCCATGAGTTGACATATACTAAAATATCTGTCCATTTCTACTTCCAAGAAAAAATGCATTACCTAAGGTTTTTCATGCTGAGAAGATTCTACTTCACAACTGTCCTTTAGGAATGTTATAGAAAGGTGATGTAGTACTATAGTTGCCCACTTTCAGGTGGGTAGGAGAATCTCTAAACCAGGCCTGAGTCATATCTTCTACTAACCTTTCATAGGGTCTTCCCTATGAGGCCAAAGGTGCAGCTGAGGAAACAAGGTAATGCACCAGAAGTGAAACCAAAACTGTTTGGAACAATAATTTTTTCCCTTTATTTTAACTGGTATCCAAACCATAAAAAGGTGTACATTATTAATGTCACCATATAATATATACATTGCATAATGTTGAAATCAAGTTGAACATAACTCCTCAAACATTTATCAGTTTTATGTGGTGAAAACTCTCAAAATGTTTTTCTCAAAATTTTTGAAATACACAGTATTTGTTATTTATAGTTACTTAAAAATGTGAGCTCAAATGAATTCCTACTTAAAAAGAGGGAAAAAATAGTATTTATCCTGGTACAAAAGGAAACATGGCTCTCAAAAGTCTACATTGTGTACAGAGAAATGAAAACTTGTGCTCCATTAGTGTGCAATGAACCGAAATGCATTCTGCTATCATGTATAATTGATTAGAATAAATAAAAAACATTTTTAAAATCTCTGAGTGGGCTATAAAATGCAAATATTTCCACTGAGTTGACTTTTGTTCAGGGTGAAAGATAGGGATCTATTTACATAGGAACATCCAGCTTTTTCAGCAACATTGCTTAAGAATGTTATCTTTTCTCCAAAGTAGAGTTTTGGCTCCTTTGTAGAGTATCAGATGACTGCATTTATGGATTTGTTTCTGAGTCTTCTTTCTATGTCATTGATCTTCATGTCTTTTTTGGTGCTACTACCATATTCTTTTTGTTACTATGGTTCTGTAGCTTAACTTGAGATCAAGTATTGTCAAATCTTTTGCCTTACTCTTCTTGCTTTGGATAGTTTTGGTTATTCTGGGTCTTTTATTCTTCTAAATTAATTTTGATTTTTTTTGTAGTTCTGTGAAGAATTTCTTCAATATTTGGTTGGGGTTAGCATTGAATCTGTATAGTGCTTTTGGTAGTAAGGCCCTTTTGAGCAACATTATTTCTACCTATCCAAGAAGAGGAGAGGTTTTTCTATCTACTAAGGTCTACCTCAATGTCTTTCTTTAGTGTTCTATAGTTTTCATTGTAGAAGTCATTTATTCCTTGATTGGATTTATTCCCAAGTTTGTTTGTTTTTTTCCCTTTGAGCTTATTATGAATGGGATAGTTTTCCTGACTCCTTTCTTAGCATATTTATTATTGCAGCATAGGAAAGCAGTAGATTTATTTGTGTTGATCTTGTATCTTTTTACTTTTCTGAATTTGTTTACCAACTCTAGAAATCTTTTGGTGGAATTTTGGGGTCTTATTTGTATAGGATCGTGTCATCAATGAACAGAGAACTTTGACTTTGACTTTTCTGGCTTTCAGCTTATCTCCATTGAGTATGCTTTAGGCATTGAGTTTGTCATATATAGCCTTTATAATGTTGAGGCAAGTTCCCTGTATCCCTAGTTTATCCAGCATTTTTAATATGATGGATTTTTTCAAATTAATTTGATGGAATCCTAATCCTGAGACAATAGTATTGATAAGTGAATATTCAAGCCAAAATTAATCAGAAGATACCTAGAAGATCACTTTATACTACTTGAGAACTATCCAAATATATCATGAATGCAAATGTGTATGGCCCAAATATTGTTGTACCTACATACATATAACAAACCCTAGTCAATATAAAGAGTCAAATAGATACTGAAATAATAATACTGGGCTCATTTTGACATATTTATATATGCATAGACTATATTTCACTCCATTTAAATCCCCAATACGTTCCCTTTGCCTCCTCTCTGCCCTTTCTCAATTTCCTTCCTCAACTCTATTGGTCTTCCTTCTATTTACTTATTTTTTGAATTGATGTATTTTATGTATATATATATATAAAATATGAATTATTCTATATAATATGTATTATATATATTATAATATTTAAAGTGGAATATATCTATATAAGTGGAATCTTTGTAATACTTTCAAATATGCATATTTTTAACATTTGTTAAATTGTCACCTATAATTATGTTAAATCATTTTAATTCTCTTCTTAGGAAAGCAAATTACTAGCGTGCTTAGCTGCTTGCGGTTGTCAACCAGCATATTGTTTCTCCCTATCTTTGTTTTTTCCCATTGCTTTAGCTCTCTGGGCTTCATTTTGAAATTTTCATCTTTATATCAACAGATTTGCTTATGCTTTCTTCTACAGTGTTTAAGCTGCTGTGAATGCACCATTATATATTTTTCTTCTTGTGCATTCTACATTATCCCTAGGAGTTCAATTTCTATTGTCAAATATCCTATGTTTCGCTACTTAATATTTTTTGAAGAATAAAATGTCATAAAAATTTAATACATTTGTTTCATAGTAGTAATGTATATCAGTTCTTGGTCATGTGTGTGTGTGTGTGTGTGTGTGTGTGTGTGTGTGTGTTTGTGTGTGTGTGTTAGTGAGGGCTTAATGCAATCTAGGCAATTGCTCTGTATTGAGCTGCATCCCAAGCTCTCTTGGTCAATTCTGATTGATTATTATGCTCAGCATGCTTTATATTTTCTAGATTCTTCATATGCTTGAAAATAATTAAATGTGTCCTGTACTTTGTGGTTTAATTCTGTATTTTATACATATTATTGACCTTTGTTGTGGGATGCAGTCAGTTGGAAACAAGTTAATCCTTTTAGATATTGCTTTTATGATTTCTTAAATGAGTCTAGGGGAGTGATTATTCTAGGGCAAATTATTCTATTCTAATGGAGTAAATCTTTTTGAGTGCTATACCTAATTCCTCTGATGTATTGCCTATGAGTGTTGGACACTGCTCTATTCAATGTTTAGATGAGTTTTCTTCAATCTTGGATGTTTGCCATTTCCATGTGATAGTCAGTCATCTGTTGAATAATTGAGGATGATTATCCCCATATTGAGATGCCCTTTTCCTCTCTCTCTCTGATGCTTGATGCATTTTTATTTTCAAACTCTAGCTGGCTTGTTCCCATCAGGGTCTCCCCTTTGCATCTTCACCTAATATTTTCCTAGGCATCCCTTGGACATTCTTAAACCAGAAGGTGAGAATATCACAGGACTCACTTCATTTGTTTTTCATCATTTAGAGAAACTGCCTTTTATTGCCTGGTGTCAGTTTTTGAAAATAAATGTATCATATATGCTGTCCATTTGTTTTGTTTTGTTTTGGTCTTGGTTTTGATTTTCTTGTTTTAATGGGTGGTTAAACCCAGTCTCCATTTCTGAATATTGATTGGTAGCAGAAAAAAAAAAATATTCAACATATATTAAGGTGCACTGTGAAAATATTCTTTTCATTCTTGTAAAGATACTCTCCTTTGCTAAGACTCTCACATCCACATCAATGTTAGAAATGTTACTGAGTTTTTTATTTTGTTTTTTTTCTTATGTCAAGATTCTCAGCCTTTTCATTCCTGTTCCAACCCTGGCCTAAGTCTGTGTCCACTTCTGAATCTGTTGTAATTAAATCCCCACAGGATTTTCTACTTTCAATCTGCAGCATTCCATGATCTGTTATTTAATAGCAGTTACAGCTAGCCATTAACCAAATTAGATTGCTAAAATAGCTAAAATTTCTACAATGTTTATCTTTTCCACCAGAAAAAAAGACAATTTTTAAAATACCCTAGATGGCATCTCTTGGACAGTTCTACGTCATACCTCTATTATTTTTTTACCATTTCTTAATCATATTTTAAACTCCAGTCACCTTTTTACTGATGTTCCTGAATGAAATGATCAATTCAGTGTTTAGGAATTTTTGTCTTAATAGTGCTCTTGCCCTGTAGTCTTCCCTTAGCTCTCTGTATAACCCACTCAACTCAACACTTAGTTTGAAAGTCAACAGCTCAAAGGGCTTCCCTGAAAATCTTAATTAATAATGTAAGTCCTGTACTAGCTACTTCTCAATTCTATTTTCATTTTGTTCAGGACCATCTAAAATACTTTATCAGTCACTCCCCATTCCATGTTCTCTTAGCTTCATAAAGAGAAGGATTTTGATTGTTAAACAATGTATGCTTCCTGAGCACATGGATCTTTGTATATAATATCCATCAGGTATTTTTGTGTGTGATAAGCACTACATACAAAATAGTGAATGGAAAAAACAAAGCCTTTGACTTTAATATAAAATTTACCCCAAAGAAAGAAGAATTTTGGCTATCTTGAGAATTAGTGGAAATGATACCTAAGCTGGAGTTGAAACTCAATACAAACTAATGTCTGAAGTATAACCAGGGATTAATCATCTACTAGAGAAAACTTTTGGTTTGAAAATTATTAATACTTTCTTTATTCTATGCCAGCTGCATAGAATATTCTTGACCATTCCATACAGGCGTAAGTACAAGTTTAATGCAATGCAAGTTAAAGTGTATATTGGCTATTACATAATTTTTGTTAATATACCCTATAATATTAAATTTTAGAGAAAATATGTGCACACATTTTCCAAGTTCTCTGTAGGGCATTTTTCACCTCTTTATTCCTGAAACTGTAGATCATGGTTCCATTTTGCCTACTTAAGGATTTTTATGAAATCTTAAATGTTGAGAAAATGAAAAAAATGTTAATCGAGAGCATCACACCAGACAAAACAATTGTGCACCATTCTCTAAAATACTGGAACATTGTTCATTGTTAATATGATACAAACTAAGATCAAAAAGTAGCTGAGAAAATAGTCTGAAATTCACTGAAAAATTTTATTATCCAGGGGACATTTTTATTTAGAAAATGGTATTCATGCTGTGCCCAATTCATATCTCACCTATCATTTATTTTTGCTTTTTTATTTGAACGTATTCTTGGAGCACAATATAATATTTTGAGATGTACAAAGCGTGTAGTAATCAATTCACAGTAATTAGCATTTTCATCTCTTCAAATATTTATCCTTTCTCATGTGTGAAGACTTTTAGACTCTTCTAGTTATTTTGAAATACATAATCAGTTGTTGTTTACTACTTACCCTCTGTGCTACAGAACACCAGAATTACTTCCTCCTATCCACGTTTTAGTACTCATGTCATTACTCTCTGTACCCGCTGACCTCTATCCTTCCTTGTTTCTAGTGACAACTGTTCTCTACTTATATGAGATCCACAAATGAAAAGTTATATTTGTCTTTCTGTGCCTAGTGGAACTTAATTTCATGTGTGAGTGTGTGTGTGTGTGTGTGTATGTGTGTGTGTGTGTGTGACCTATTCATTAGAAACCATATCTTTAAGGAGATCTATCCCTTGCATGTTATCTGAGGATTAACTTAGTATCACTAATAATGAACAGCTTGATGGGGTAAGGTGTGAGTTCCACTGCATCTTGTGAAGTAATCTTAGCAGATGTATTTGTCCTGAATATATCAGCACTTTAGATATGACTTCCATCTTATGGGCTACACAAGTTATATAGAAACAAGAAAAATGTAACTGAAACAAATTTGATAAAACATTTAGAAGATAAATAAAACATGTTTCTGCAATGCTTCTAGATCATAAAAAAATAATTGGACACAGCTTTGATCATTCTCTGAAGCCTTCCCCATCCTGATATTGAACAATGCCTAACAGAGCCATCATAAGCCAGGAGAGCTACAAATGCACATACTTATAAATGTCACTGAAAAGTCCTCAGTTAAATGACAGAAAATCAAACCCAATAGCACATTTTAGCACTGAACTGTAAACTTTAAAATGATTAAAATTTTGAAATCTATATTATACATATTTTACTCAAATTAAAAATACCCTTTTGAATTGATACTACTGCTTACATTACTTTCATACTATCAAACTTGGTAGCACACTTCACAATAATTTAATCATAAATATATTTTGTCTGTGTACACTGGATTTTAACATTTCAAAATCATTGAGTAAGGGCTGGAGTTGTAGTTCAGTGGTAGAGCGCTTGCCTAGCATGTGTGAAGCACTGGGTTCGATTCTCAGCACTGTATATAAATGAATAAAATAAAGGTCCATCAACAACTAAAACAATTTTTTTTAAATCATTGAGTAATATGTATTATGATTATTGTTAATGTTAAAATATGTCTTTGACTAATTTAAAATAAAAGATTTTTTGCTTCATTAATTTATTTATCTCATTTAATAAAATGTGAATTGATCCCATTTTGAAATTACAAAAGGCTGGCCATTCTTTGAGTGATTTCATGGAAAAATTTAACATATATATTTTTCATAGTCAGTTTTTATTGGTTCTTTTTAGTTATAGACAGCAGTAGAATCAATTTTGACATAATTTTACAACCGTAGAATATATCTTCTTCTAATTCAGTGAGAAATTTGTGAAAGTAAACAGCCACATATCAATATGTCACATCAATTAAGGCTTATGAAACAATGTCTGTCCAGTGTCCTTTCTTGTTTATTATAGTCACATTCTTGGCCTATAAAGGCACTCTAAATTAATTTTCAAGTAACAATGCCTTTAGACACATACTTTAATGACTATTAAAAGCATATGACTATGAAAAGCATATTGTTTATATGACTATTATAAACCATCCCCAACTGAAAAATTGAGAGTTTAAAAAGCAGATGTTTTTAAATCCATGCTAATAAATACTAGTTTCCATGATTGTAAAAAAAAAACAAGAAAAACAGCTATTTCTCTAACCATGTTAACCGTTTGCACAGAATTATTTTATATAATTTTATTTATATTTAAATTATTTTATTTAATTGCTGAAGATGGCTTGTTCTGGCATTTTAAATTCTTCCCCCCCCCCACCCCCAAAATCTTTATTATAAAATTAGGCAGTGTAGAGTGTTAAAAGGGGTCCACTCATTTCAGAGCCATATTGGCCTCCTGCATGCTACCAAATATGAGTTTTAACAGAAAAATAATTGACAATAAATGTATTATGAAATAAAAAATGAAAATGTGCATTTATATACATTCATGTGGTCATCAAAAAGGAGAGGGAAAATATTTTTATAAGAAGCCACTAAATTAAAAAAGTGGAGTTGGATGCAGTGGCACATTCTTGTAATCCCAGCACTTTAGGAGGCTGAGACAGGAGGATTGAGAGTTCAAAGTCAGGCTCAGTAATGGTGAGGCGCTAAGCAACTCAGTGAGACCCTGTCTCTAAATAAAATGCAAAATAGGGCTGGGGATGTGGCTCAGTGGTCTAGTACTCCTGAGTTCAATCTCCAGTACCACCCCCCCAAAATGTGGAAAAGACATCTTGGTAATAACTGGAATACATTTTCCTGCCTTGTAATTTTGAAAGGACTGATCCATTAGACAGGCATTTCTTCATGCCAGGATCAACTGGATGTTATTTTAGAAAATCAGATGTGATGGTATGATGGAGGTTCTGTGTAGAATCATTGGTGTTTTCGTATCTTGCTTTGGCTTCACCTATAACTGAAAGCGGCACCTTGCAAATGACATTGATCCTTTCAATGATATCAGTAACTCTGTGATATACATGGCATATTTGAAACAGAAAATGCAAGTATAAGAAAATATTGATATAGTTCTTTTGATTAAGAGTCAACTGGTAAGTTCTAGTAATAAATATGTTTAATTGCAAATGACAATATTATATTTGACATCTTGGTTGAGGATCTGAGTGAAAGAAAATAAAATCTTAGGAAATTGAGGTTTGGAATTTCTTAAATACTGTCTGCCCTATTTCTTAAATACTCTCAGAAGTTCATTTTTGGTTTCTGGTGTTACTATTTACAGAATATCAAATAACTACTTAGCTATAAATACCAAACATTTACCAAACAGTATAACGTAGATGGTTGAAATCCTGTACTATCCCAGAAACTGTGGTTATCAAAACCAACTGCTAAAGTTATGGCTACATCAATGAAGAGTCATTGGGACTAAGAGTGAGTAGCACAAAGAAGTTATCTACTCACCTCCAAGAAGGATGCTTCCAGGCTCCCCATGTATTCCTAATATGGCTCAATAATTTATGGAATATCTTTGCACCTTTGAGACTCTTCCTGAAGGGAGGCTATGTAATTTATTACTGATTCCTGAGAATTGGAAAGCTTCAAACAAAACCAATGGGATATCTACTAATTACAAAGTGTGCGTTGGTGTTCCCATGTCATTGAAGTTATATTAGATCCTTCTCCACAACTCCTCTAGATTATGTCTCTACTGCAACCTAGAGCTCTGTAGTGAAAGCCCTGCACCTTCAGGACTTGTTGACAGTCCTTTTTAAGTACTGTGTTTTGTAGTTTAATGGCTGAGGACACAATGGAGACATGTTTAAACATAGATAATTGCAGTGTCTTAAAAAAATCACAGGAGAAAAAATAACATACATGCTTAGCTGTTGTTATTTGTTTTGTGGCATTCAAAATCTATTACCAAATAGACTGCACATGTAAACAAATGCAAATTCCATAAATAAATTTTTACAAACTTAAAAATCTAAATAAAATAATCCCAGATAAAACAGCAGCAACAAAAACAATAACAATGAAACATTTTCAGATTCAGAAGAATCCTTTATTTTCCTTTCCACTATGAATGGCTACCTCATTCTCACACAAAAATATGTACAACTGCTCTTCTGTTCTTTTTATTTTCAGTACCAAGGATTGAACCCCAGGTTTCTTAACCAGAAGCCACATATCCAGCCCTGTTTATGTTCTATTTTAAGACAGGGTCTCACTGAGTTGCTTAAGTCCTCGCTAAGTTGCAGAAGCTGGCTCTGAACTTGTGATCATCCTGCCTCAGCCTCCCAAGCTTGAGGTTTGAAAGAACTGATATCAAGCCAACAGTGTTTTTCTATATATTGACATGGAGTATCTGTTCACTTAGTTCTTTGATTTTTTATCAGAATTTTTAGATTCTTTTCACATAAGTCTCGTTTTATATCACCAAATTCATATCAAAATAATTTGTTTTTGAGGGGATGGTAATACAAATGGTATTGTGTTTTTAATTCTGAATTTGACTTGTTCATTACTGATAAATAGGAAACTACTGATTTTTGTACATTAACCTTGTGCTCCCTTCAGCAGCACACATACTAAAATTATATTTTAACCTTATATCCTGCAACTTTCCTGTGTAGTTGTTTATATCCAGGATATTTTATAGTTGTTATTCAATTCTGTTGAATTTTATGCAGAGACTATCATGACACCTGCTAACAAAGAATTTTTTCTTTATTCCTTCGAAAAAGCAAAATTTTAAAAAGACACAGAAAACTCCCAGAGTTGAGAATTTCAGCCACTCTGATGAATGTTTTGATATGACAGTATTTATACAATGATTGATGACTTTTAAATATAGTTACATTTTTAGACTGTTTTGTTAAGTATTTTTGTGGGTGATTTTTCTCTTTTCTCTGAATATTAACTGGATATCTAATGCTGGTTTTAAGATTAAAAATTCGTGGTTATTGGATTTTTGTATATTTTTCTATTTCAAAATTACCAATATCAACATTTTGTAGTTGTACGTGTTGGAAATGTATTGACTCTGGGTTGCCTCTTCATTTTTCTTTGATATCTTTATATAAATATAATTCATTATTTTGTTTTGTCATTGCTGTGTTTTTATAGAGTGTTATTTACATTCTATGTTATTAATCTTGGACCACATTTAAGATATCTTTTCTTAGGCAAAGATATGAAGGTATTACTTGCATGTTCTTCTGGAAAATGTGTGGTTCTGGATTGTGTATTTAAATTCATACTATTTCTCAATTAAATTTTTTTTTTT
>PVHX01013500.1:0-20484 GCA_004024805.1 Geosciurus inauris | reverse complement strand
ATTTTATGTTTAGTTTTAAAACTAACAAGTGCTTTGCATGTATTATGATATACAGAATACTATTTTAATATAGGAATATACAGAAATGTGTTGTGAGATGGATAAATATACTATTTAACATGCACTACCTCAATACTTAGTAACTTCATCATCAATTAAGTGTTATTTAAGGTACACATAAATGACTAAGTTTCTTTGTTTTACACAGGAAATCTAAGTGAACTACTTCAATATACTAAGCAGTCTAATCTTTTCTAAACCAAATTCCAGTGATTTTGTTTTAAACTAAAACAAAAATTATACAAAGGTCTCTGCTTCTAAAATTTATTATTGTTTAATATTATATCTGTACATAAGTGCACCAACATTACAATTTCTAAAAAATAATATAGTTTTGTTTTAAGCATTGATGTATATTATTGGAAGTCCCCCAGATTCTCTCTTTTTCAAGATATTGCCCTGGTTCTTCTAGGTGCTTTGAGTTTCAAAATAAATTGTGGCATCTATTTGAGTATTTTAAGCACTGTTAAATTTTGTATGGTTTCTACATTGTCTATAGACAATTTTTAAAAAAAACTGACTTCTTTACAGAATTTATTTCTTCCAAATCATGGACATAGTATGTTGCTACACTTAAGTTCTCTTCAAAAATTTATAGTGATGTTTTTATACATTATATCATGAAAGTCATGGGATCATTCATTAGATTTTTCTGAAATATTTTAGTTTCATTGCTAGTGTAGCTAGTATTTTTAAATTAATGCTCACTATGTTCTATTACATAGCATATTTATTGATCTTTTATATGATGAGCTTATATTGACAATTTTGCCAGAGTCACTCCTCTTTAAAGATTGTTTTTATATTCTTTGGGATTCTCACATACAAAATTATCTCTTTTGAATTGCTTACAATTTTATTTTTGCTTTCTTAAACAAAACACTATGAGGTGTGTGTGTGTGTATGTGTACATACCTATAAGCACAGACACACATATGTGTATGTATAATAGAGATAGACACTATACCTTAATAGAAATCTGACATGACACTTAACACAAGGTAGATAAAGTGTCTTAAAGGATGTTATTGCCAATGTACTATCTTTGTAGTATATATGTGCAGAACACAATACAGTAGCTGCCACTGTTGGTATGTCAGTATGCCAGGACAGATCTGTGTGGAACGACAGTGACAAGAACTTCAGACATTTGCACTGACCTGGAGGACAAATCGAAGTGGATACCCAAAGGACAATCAACATGAACTCATCTATATGTTGAAAACAAAGAAAACATTTCTAGTTTCCTAAGCCATTTCTGCATAGTGCTTTCAAAGACTTACTACATATAATAAACAGTTATCAATAACTTATTTAATACATGTACATTTATATTGAACTTTAAATAGAAAGTTTGCATAGATTTTTCCAAATCCTCTGCATGGCACCTTTTACCTCTTTATTTCTCAAACTATAGATCATAGGATTCATCATGGGTATTACCAGGGTATAAAACAAGGAGGCCATCTTGTCAGTATCAAAGGAGTGACTGGACTTGGGCTGCACATACATGAAGAATAGAGTCCCATATAATACAACTACCACTGTCAGGTGAGACCCACAGGTGGAGAAGGCTTTATTCCTGCCCTCTGCAGAGTTCATCCTGAGAATGGCCAGGAGGATCAGAATGTAGGAGACAAGGACTATCAGAACAGATGAAACCAAATTAAATGCTGAAAAGATCAATATTATTAACTCAATCTCTCGTGTACTTGAGCAAATCAGAGTTAACAAGGGAAGACTGTCACAATAGAAATGACTAATAACATTGTAGCCACAGAAGGAAGAGATAAAAATTTTTATGGTGGTTACCAGAGAGAGAGAGGCGCTGTAGAGATATGGGATTGCCACCAGCACCCAGCATACTCTTTTGGACATGATGACTGTGTAGAAGAGAGGGTTGCAGATGGCCACATAGCGGTCATAGGCCATTGCTGAGAGAATGAAAAGCTCACTAATGATGAACAAGATAAAGAAAGCTAGCTGTGTAGCACACCAATTGTAGGGAATTGTGTTTTTCTTAGCTACAAAATTTACCAACATTTTGGGTCCCACAGCTGTTGAATAACCAAGATCAATGAAAGCCAGATGTCTGAGAAAAAAGTACATGGGTGTTTGTAGCCTGGAGTCCACTTGGGTGAGGATGATCATGCCCAAGTTGCCCAGCAATGAAACCATGTAGATGATGAGAAACAGCCCAAAGAAGGGAGCCTGCAGCTCAGGGTGGTCTGTGATGCCCATTAAGATGAATTCATTGAGCACCGTAAGATTGTCTTTCTCCATTCTGGCCATTAAGTTAACTGGTTGTGGGAAGTATCATCAAAAATCATTGGATTTCAGGAGGTATCACCTGTTAAAATTTTAATGTTCCAAAATATTATGAGTAAAATAGACCTAAGTTCTTTTGTATGTTTTTTTATTTGTTTCTTTGTTTTGTTTGTTTTTGGTACCCATGGATGTTCTACCACTGAACTACATCCTCAACCCTTTTAATTCTTAATTTATTTTTTTTTTTTAATTTTGAGACAATCTTGCTGATTCCCAAGCCTGATCTTGAATTTGCAATCCTCCTGCTTCTGCCTCCCTGAGTAGCTAAAACTTAGGTGTGGGTCCCCCTGCCCAGCAGGCCTATATTTTTCTACATGAAGTAATTTGAAATGACTCTTCCCCATCACTGCATCTAAACCCTAACATGGAAACTATTTAGGCATTAGGTTATCTTATTTCCATTGCTTTGAAGTCTGGTACACTTTTAACTCATGATTTACTGGTGTGTCTACTAGTCCATAGACTGAGAGTTGGCTTGGTTATCTTATTTCATGCTGAAAGATTTTACTCCCTATTCTTAAGAGATCCTGTTTTATGTGGCGACCTGTCTCACTACCATGTCACTAATGTAGATGTAAGTATTCTAGCCATTATTAACATGCAAATAATATCATTTTAGAAATATATAAGTACTATAAAAGTCTACATTCAACGTGGGTTAATCACAAGTTTGGCTAAGAAATTTAATTTTAGGATATTTATAAATATAATTTATCATGTTATTAGATTAAATTAGAAAGAAAAATGAATATTGCAATAGATGAATAAATAATGCCATTGAGAATGGTTCCAAACAATACACATTTAGAATCAGAAAGCAATTTCATGATAGAATATATCATGAAAGCAATTTCATGATAGAATATATCATGAAAGCAATTTCATGATAAAATATATCATGATAGAATGTATCAAAAACACTAAAGTGTACTTACTCAGTTTTTTTTAAAATTTTTTAGTTGTAGATGGACACAATACCTTTATTTTATTTATTAATTTTTATGTGATGCTGAGGATTGAATACAGTGCCTCACACATGCTAGGCAAGTGCTCTACCACTGAGCCACAACCCCAGCCCTGGACTTATTTAAAAGGAAAAAATTATACCTGGCACAGTGGCATATGCCTGTAATCTCAGGACTTTGGGAGGTTGAGACAGGATAATCACGAGTTCAAAGCCAGCCTCAATAATGGTGAGTCACTAAGCAACTCAGTGAGACCCTGTCTCTAAGTAAAACACAAAATAGGGTTGAGGATGTGGCTCAGTGGTCAAGTACCCCTGAGTTCAATCCCCAGTACCAAAAAAAAAAAAAAGGAGAAAAATTACAACTTTTGAAAAAAGTTATAGACATCCCAAATAAATATGTAGAAGTGCTATATTCCTGGATTATACAACAATGTCATAAAATGTCAATTCTTTTCATTGACTAAGACATGTTTGTTCATGTATATAATGTATATTATGATAATTTGATAGACCTATGTATAATGTGTAATGATTAAATCAATATAATGAACACTTCTACCTCCTTAAATGTTAATCATCTTCATGTGCCAGAATATGAATCATCTTCATACTCTTCTGGTCATTGTGAAATATATCTTAGGTTGTTGTTACCAATATTTACTCTGCTGTGCTATACAAAATCATGCCACATCCCTCCTCTCTTACCATGTTTTGAAGCCCTTTCTGATTCCCTCCTGTCCCTCACCCCTATCTTTCCCAGTATCTAGTACCACTGTTCCAGTCATCTATAATACGTACTTTTTATCTTCCATCAATGAATAAAATGTTTTATTTGTCTTTCTGTGTCTGATATATTGTGCTCCACATGCATGTCACTACAACAGATTTTGCCCACAATAATCTATTCAATGCCTTTCCAAACTCTCAGTAATGTATTTTGTAGGATTTGACAATGACTGTACTACGTATAGAGAAAATGAAAATGATAAAAAGTATGTAAGACATGCCTGGAAAGTTACTTTTGCTACCAGAATTTTAAGGAGTCTTAAGACAGTGTGGCTGGCATTAGAGCAGAACAGGGTACAGAGAAAACAAAACAAACAGAACAAAATTTTTTCAATAGATTGTAGTGCATGACAGAGCTAACAGCTACAGAGTAGAAGAAAAGGTCTCTGCAGTAAATTGGACTTCACACAGTGGTGAAATTATATGTTTGCTTAACCCATTTAAAAATTAGTACTAGACAGATAAAAAACTTAACATCAAAAGACAACTTAAAAATTCTTTTACCCTTGGCGGTGGGGTTGTGGCTCAGTGTAAAGCACTTGCCTGGCACTTGAGATGCACTGGGTTCAATCCTCAGCATCACATAAAAATAAATAAATAAAATAAAGTTATTGTGTCCATCTATGACTAAAAATATATTTTAAAAAAGCTTTTTACCCTTAACTACAATCTCTGCATGTCCCTAAATAAAAAATCAAATTTTAAGAAAATCAGATTAGAAATTCCAGATCAATTTGGTAGAACACACCTTCATACTAAATTTTCTCCATTCAAAATTCTACTCACCATATTAGCAAAATACATAGAAAAATGAAAAGCATTCATTAACAACAACTGAATAAAGAAAATGGCAAATTCTGAGACTTTAACCTAAAGAAATATTACATCCACAGAACGGAACCGTCCATAGTTTGGTGAAATTTTTCATCTCAACATCCACTGTCTTTTAACTTCCCAAATCCCAGAAGTGCTTTAGAAAGAACTGAGTTGTTAGATTTGTCTCCTTCCCACAAACTATTCCCCACCCCTACACTGATGAAAACAAACAAGGACCTTCAGCCAGGAGTGTGACCCTTATCTGATGGAAACTTGTACAGCTGAGTCAGGGTGACACCAGGAACTGGGGAATGGGACTGAAGCCCATGGGGGCAGCTTATACTAATGGCAACAAGGGACCTCATTTAAATGTTCTGTAAAACTTCACAAACAGCTACAAAGAAGAACAAATTGAGAACATTGTGCTCATAGTAAAAGGAAGGAGGGGAAAATGAGAGAGGGGGGACTTAGGAAGGAAAACTCATGAATAGTTCTACAAATATTTTCAGCTCAGCAGTCTTTGGGTGAGTAAACATCAGCAGAAATACGTACACATATTAATTATTTTAAATTGCAAGTGAAAAGAACAAACACCTGTATTTTTTGGTAACTGTGCCATGTAACTGGTACCTGTGGAGAGGTATCTCATGCAACACAGCCAGCTCATGAGAGCTGTTCAGGTTTCCATTCCTTATTTCAAAGAAAAGGTGCACAGCACTGTCTCGATAGATAAATACTAACTGCGTTGTGCAAAGCACATTTGTGAATAAAACAAAATCAGTATCAATTTTCCTTAAATTTCAACTCTGAAACATGTGGTGCTATAAAAATTCCAAATTTTTGTGACTTCAGAAAAAAAAATGCAGTTATTCATCTGTAAACTTCGGGTTCAAAGTCAAACTCAAATCTGGATAATGTGGCTTGTAATGATCCCTGCAGATTTTTGTACTGTTTTAGTTAGTTTTTTTTTATATATATATACTGGGGGAAAATACACATCATAATATCTTTCATTTGCACCATTTTTAAGTGTACATAATTCAAAAGTGTTAAATACATTTCTACGATGTGGGCAATTATTTTTATTTTACTTAGCATCTTTATTATTTTGTCTTCAAACTTTTAAAAATAAGTATTTGTAAACCTTATTGGCTTTCTTAAAACAGCATTATTCAATATAATTATATTCCATTATGTAAGATTCTAGAAAACTAGAAAAAAATTCATGGGCTGAATTGTATGTTTTTTTGTTTTTGTTTTTTGTTTTTTGTTGTTGTTTTTTGTTTTTTGTTTTTTTGGTTTTTTTTTTGGTAACTGTGCCATGTAACTGGTACCTGTGGAGAGGTATGAGCAGCCTCTTACTCTCTTCTTCCCATCCTCCAAAATACTTTTCCAAATTCATTCCTGGCACATGTAATCTATAAAGTTAAAAACAGATATGATCAATGCTTTTAAATAATTATGTAAAAGCAAAGAGTATGTCCAAGCATGGGACTGGGAGGTATTCAAAAAATGCATTACATGATGATGAGTATATATACTGTCTCTGATATGGTCCCTGGAAGAGAACTACTAAAGCCCTAAAATTTCTTGCATGCGATTGGTCATCTCATTTTAAAAACAATTATTAGATATTTAACACACTTCCTGACACAAGGATCCTTAGTCCCTTAGTGAAAACAAATCAGGAAGAAAATTCTTAATGCATTTAGATAACATCATACACCAAGGCTAGAACTAAGAATTCTCTAAAGTATGGCCAGTTCTCCGGAACTGAAATAAAAGCCCAAATATTTGGTTTATAACTATTATGTGAGTGACTCTCCCTAACCTTCACTGGTATTAAACTCGAGTTTACCAAATTAGAACAATTTGTGGAGATAGTTCCAAGTTTTATGCCTCACCATCCATATAGGAACAACTGCAAATTTAATACAGAGATAGAAGAAACAGAAGGTGTCCTGTTACTGCAGTGTATACTAGCCTAAGTCAAAATGTTTACTATTTGAATTTGTCTTTGGCATCTCTTGCAACTGCAAATCCCACTGTTCTGATGCTTCCTCATCTGTGATCACTTTGGGTCACTTCTGTCATGGCATATAGATATGGTGGACTTTTTTCTGACAGCTTGGCAGTTTTGCACATTGAGTATGTTGCTTCTTTCCTGAAGACAAAATACCTAAAGAGCTTTCAGGGCAGTCTGAACATCCTTGAGATTTAACAAATGACAAGGATCAATATTCAACCAATAGAGGGTTTCTAGGAATCAATGAGTAAATGTCCAAGCTCCCGTGCCCTTCCTTGGAACCACTCCAGGAAGAGTGCAGCAGAACCTCTCAAAACATCCTAAATGAGTGAACCTCAGTTGTTCATGGCTGTACAACATTCTTCGCTGCACATGTCATTAGCTTTAACCCTCTTTTGTCTGATAGTCTCCATTCTCTCATTTATGATTCTTGGAATCATCTATCAAATTAACATCGTATACTTAGATCTTTTCTTCAGAAGCTGCTCTTGAAGTAAATAACACTGTGACTAATTACATGGTATTAATGAAAGCAGACCACATTTAACTATGGCACATACACAACTCTATTGATGCATGATAGAAAGAGAAAACAATAATATTGGTGTACTGACTAACTGGAAGCCCTATCAGATAGCTCTTTGTAATTTGAGGAACTTGCACTTAACACCAACACCCTATATTGTTCCTTAGAATATTCATTTATCAGAAAAGTATAGTGCAAACATAATAACAAATATAAACAGGGTCCCTTACCACCTCCAAAAAGCACAATAATGTTAAAACCATCTCATTATTCCAGAAAACATAGTTATGGAAAGTAGATTACTGAGTACAAAAAGTATACTATGTCCAGCATTGCTGACTATAATTGGATCTGTAGTTTAAATTGAAAACCAGTGTCAATCACTGGTACTGATCTGGTAATCATGATGACCAGTTGCAACTACTCACCTACGTTGAGACATGGGTTCTTGTTCTCATGTATGATCGCTAACTTAACTGTAGTCAGAAAAACCGATAAGTAACTCTTCTTTTTAAAGGATGCCCCTGAAGGCCTGAAAAAAATTTCTTGGTTATTCTCAAAGCATGTGGGAATGGCACCAGTGCCACTTGGGTGCCACTGATTATCCTGAGTGCCGCTGATTTCCCTACTGAGGAATTATTTCACTGTGATGCAGCTCCTTTCCTTTGTTATTAATTTTATCTGCCACCACTCACATATCCAATTTAAGTGTACCATTTATCAGATGCATGATTTATTCACCCATAATGTCACCATTTGACATTTCCCACAATGTCTTACACCAGGTTTTATGTCTGTGGACTGACAACTCTTTGATCATTCCTGATAGCAATTCTGAAAATCTCAGAAAGTGTTCCTACCATGTATGTAACTCAACTTTTTTAAACTTTGTTAAGTAAAAGTTAATGAAACCTTAATTCCATATCAGTCCTCACTTCCCATCTCCATTTTCAATTCTCCTTTGCCACATAGATATCTCCTCTGCAAGTGTTGCTATGTGTCCTGAAAAAGGAAGATATTCTTAAAAGTAAATACAATGGACATTTAATGTGCACTCATTTTGAATTTCTTTTTGATACCTAAGGTTTTTACTCAATTATATGTTTTAGAAATTTATTCATTTTAATATATATGACATCAGAACTTTGATGAATTCCATTGAGTAAAATTCCTATACTCTGTCTACTCCAATTTATATACATGTGTTTTTTATAGTAAAGTGATTTAGTTTGTTAACAATTTCTGATGTCTCCACATTGCTATTGCAGTTAACAACTTTGTGTGTTGTGTGTTGTTGGACTAGGGATGTGGATTCAATCCTCAGTACTGCTACTAATAATAACAATAATAATTAGAATCAACATCATTGCTGGCCAGTAATTTGGAGTAGAAGGTGCCACCTGAGGAAGTAACTTTGAAAAAACCTTGAGCTTCTTAATGCATTATCTCTCTGCAATACAAGAGCAGAAGAATTGAGCATTAGAGATAATGAAGGAAGCAGTGAGAAGAGTCATAGAGCCCTCTAATGATTTAAGCTGGAAGGTGGATGAAGGGTAGTGAGGAGTTCTGTCCAGCCACTCCAGGAATAAGAGGCCCAATGCTGCAATACAAACCTTTATTTTGCCTCTTTCCAGCATATGTATGATTTTTTCCAAAGCATATTCCTGTTTTAAATGATCCCATTGAAATGATGTTGTCTTGATTTTGAATGTGATTTGTATAAGTAGCCCTTTGGAAAGTAGATGATAGATATGGCTTTAAAAAACTCTTTACTTATTCATATCAACACATAATACACATGAATCAGATAGAATGTAGTATTTTGATTCTAGTAACATTGGTCATTATCAACTTAGGGTAAGTAGCATATCCATCACCTTAAATTTTCATCCCTTATTTCTGGTAGTGACATTCAAATTTCTCTCATCTCACTATCTCGAGTTATTTAATGCATGATTTTAGAATGGTATAATATTTCATTTATTATATTCACCCTTCTGTGCCATAGAGCACTAGAATATATTCCTCCCATGTTTTAGTCAGCTTTTTTGCTGCTGTGACTAAAAGACCTGACAAGAACATCTTTAGAGGAGGGAAAGTTTATTTGAAGGCTCACAGTTTCAGAAATCTCAGTTCATTCATAGCCGGCTCCATTCCTCAGTGCTCTAGGTGAGGCTGAACAACATGGAGGAACAGTGTGGTGGAAGGAAGCTACTCATGGAATAATCAGGAAGGAGAAAGAGACTAAGCATAGCTCACCAAATATATACCCCAAAGGCACACCCCCAGTGACCCATCTCTTCTGGCCACACCCTACTTAACCTCAGTTGCCAGTCAGTCTCTATCAGGCAATTAATTCACTGATTGGGTTAAAACTCTCAACACCCAATCACTTCTCCTCTGAACCTTCTTGAATCTCAAATAAGCTTTTGGAGGACATCTCACATCCAAACTATAACATCCATCAATCAATGTAATTTACCCATTGATGGACTTCTTCACCTTCTTTCTTCTCATATTCTGCACAGGCTGGTAATCATTGTTATACCTTCAACCTCTATGAAATTGATTTTTTTTACATTCCCCTTATGAGTGATAGCATACAGTGTTTATCTTTCACTATTTCACTTAGTTCACTTAATAGAATGCCCCTGGTTTTGGTATCATGGTGATACTCGCCTCATAGAATGAGTTTGGAAGGGTTCTCTCCCTTTCTATTTTATGGAATAATTTAAGGAGTGTTGGAGTTAGTTCTTCTTTGTAGGTCATGTAGAACTCAGGTGAGAATTCGTCTGATCTTGGCCTTTTCTTGGTTGGAAGGCTCTTGATGGCATCTTCTATTTCCTTGCTTGTAATTGATCTGTTGAAGTCATGAATGTCCTCCTGGTTCAATTTGGGTAGGTCATGTGTCTCTAGAAATTTGTCGGTGTCTTCAAGGTTTTCTATTTTACTGGAGTATAGATTTTCAAAATAATTTCTAATTATCCTCTGTATTTCAGCAGAGTCTGTCATGACATTTCCTTTTTCATCACAAATTTTAGTAATTTGGATTTTCTCTCTCCTTCTTCTCATTAGGGTGGCTAAGGGTTTGTCAATTTTATTTATTTTGTCAAAGAACCAGCTTTTTGTATTGTCAATTTTTTGAATTGTATCCTTTGTTTCAATTTCATTGATTTCACCCCTGCTTCTAATTATTTCCTGTATTCTACTTCTTTTGATGTTAGTTTGTTCTTCTTTTTCTAGGTCTTTGAGATGTAGTGTCAAGTCATTGATTTGTTGACTTTAACTTCTTTGAATAGATGAGCTTAATGCAATGAACTTTCCTCTTAGCACTGCCTTCATAGTGTGGACTGACCATATTGCCACAAATAATGAGATTCCATGCTTTGTTATGGCTGAATTGTATTCCATTATGTAATTACATTTTCTCTATCCATTCACCTGCTGATGGACATTTCAGTAGCTTTCATATCCTGGTTTTTGTGATTAGCACTTCAAAAGAAAAACACAGTGGAGTACAGATGTCTTTTCAAAATGTTAATTTCCTTTCCCTTGTATATACAATGAGTGGTAAGATGTCTGGATTGCATTTCTTTTTAATTTTGTGAGGCGTCACCCACTGTTGTCCACAAAGGCTGAATTAATTTATATTACCATCACCAGTGTTTGGCAACAATCTTTCTCCACAGGCCCACTAGCAGTTTATAATTATGTTTGTCCTTTGGATAATAACCATTCTTACTTAGATGAGGTGGTATCTTACTGTGATTTTGATTTTCCTAATAATTAATGGCATTGAACATCTTTTCATGTATCTATTGGCCATTTGTATGCCTTTTTCTGAAAACTGTCTATGTAGATCCTTAGCCAACATTTTTATTGGGTTGTTCATGTTTTTGCTCTTAATTGGTTGAGTTTTCTATATATTCAGGATATTAACCCTTGCAGAGGTATACCTTGCAAATATTTCTCCCATTCTATTGTTTGACGTCGTGCTTCATGGGTCTGCTCAACGAGTTGGGGTCCCAAGAGATGAAAATGGGTCCTTGAGGAGGACAAAGTGGGGTATCATGGGAGGAGGTTTTGGGGTGATTGTCCACAGAGTCACTCCACCCAGACTCTGGGGGTGGATAAGCCTGCTTTGCCGGAGTGAGACGCAGAACCCATTTTTACAGGAAGTGCAGAAGCTTATATACAGTCCTCAGACCAATCATGGTCCCGAGTTACAACCAATGAGGCACACTCTGCTGGTTCATCAGCATAGAATGGGAAAAGAGGAAAGGGAGGGGTTGAAGGTATGCGGAGTGTTCCTACACCATCCTATAGGTTGTTTTCTTGCTCTGTTTATTGCTTCCATTGCTCTACATGGATTTTCAGTTTGATGTAGTCCCATTTGTCAGGTTTAGTTTTATTGTCTGTGCATTTGGATTCATATTGCAAAACACCCTTACACATTACAATGTCCTGAAGTATCTTCTCTATGTAATTTTCTAGTAATGGTGTGGCTTACCACATTGTAGGTAATCTGAGGGAAGGCCTGAGGATTTCCAGGGAAATAGCATCAGTTTATCTGTAGGAGACCTGGTCACGCAAGTGTGGTACAGGGAGAGCTGCCAGGCTGAGCAGGTGGGAACACCCTGCTCTCTCTGGTCTTGGAACACCAAGACTTGTCCCCAGTCCCTTGCCAACTGATGTGCCCAGAAACTTCTCTCCTCCTGGCCCCGGCTCTTTGCCAACTGATATGTCCGGCTGGACTTTTCTTCTTCTGACCTTGACTCCTTGCTGGCAGGCCCGACTTCTTGCCAGCTTCCCCTAGTCCCGGACTGATACTGGCTCCAGCTTCTTGCCAGCCAGCCCCAGCTTCTCACCAATTAAGATAACCTTTTAGGTAACTGGCTAAAAAAAATCAGTTAGGTAATCCTCTGGTTGGACACCCTTATGTATATAAGCTTCTGTATTCCAATAAACCTTTGAGCTATGTCATAAACACTCTCTCGGTGCCAGATTCCAAGGTTGGTTGGCACCGTCGCACACCTCCTATCAGACCACCTTGTTCCAGAATTCTCAACATTTTGGCACCTGAACAAGGGACCTGATAGACGGGCATACGGACCTGGTAGACGGCTGTATTGTGCAAAGTGAGTGACCTCCTTGGGAATGGGTAATGTATATGCAAGGGGACCACAGTCCCGAACGTTGCTGGCTTTGTTAAGAAGTAGACGCATCAACATCTCTCAGAAAGAGGTGTCTAGGGAGAGAGAAGAGGCCCCCCCTAAAAAGTTCTCTAGAAGCTCATAGTAAGGGAGCTTCTTGCAAAACACCCTGTCCACAAGAATCACAAGGGCACGAAGGTTCTAAACAGCAGGAAATACTCAAACTGTTATATCCACCTTTGGCTGCTCCCCTAACTTGGGGACAGTTGAAAAAGTTGATTCAAGAAGCAGAAAAGACACTGCAGAGAGTGGGTCAATTTCTTAGTTCTGTTAATTTATTTTTGACAATGTTTGCTATTGCCAGATAAGTATTGTTAATGCAGAATCCTATGCTTATTGAGCTTATATTCCAAATCCTCCTTTAATAAGAGGAGTTTCTTGGGGAGAACCTGCAGTTACAGTATGTACTAATCAAACAGCTTTTTTTCCTCCCCTAGAATGTGGAGGTGTAGAGAATCTGCCCAAACATCAAGAACCACACTTGTGTGACCAGGTCACCTACATATTCCCCCTTTTCTTTTAAGTCAGTTTTTGATGATATTTTGTTTTTTGGATCCTCTGATTGAGAAATTGGAGAATTAATTATAGAACTATTATTGATAAAGAGGCAATAGAAACGGTAGTAAATACAGTAAGAGTAGCGGCATCTTTGGCGACTCCAGCCATTATAGTAGTAACAAGTTTTTGTAAATTTAGGAATCACTATTGGAGGGAGATTGAGAATTGACAATCATAATAGCACACATTAATAGATACAAAGTAGTTGGGGAAGAATTAGGTTCTGGGCTCATATCTTGAGCCTGTTGGGCAACACATTTAAGGCCTCCCAGGTCACTGGAGGACCTCTGGATGTCTTTTTCTGAGGTCTCTTTGACTGTGGCTCCTCAGGAGGACCTTCTAATTTGAGTCGTTTCATCTGGGCTGTTGGTGGCTGGTTTGACATTACATCCAGGGATCCACACAGGATGCAGTTCTAAATCTGGAAATACACAAGCAAACCCTGTGCCCTGGGTTAACAAAGAGTCAGGACCCCTCCATTGATTTGAGGATGGGTGTTGTTTGTTGCATTGAGCCCCAGTGTTTTGCAGCTGGGGAGAGTCCATGTTTGTCAAAAGTCAAAAAATTTTGTGTTATAAGGATTTTTTGTAATTGCAAAAGGATGAGGGTCTTGTTATTCCCTCTATTTATCAAACCAAACATTTGAAAAGGCAAGAAAATCTTCACTGGAGACATTAAAATTCTCAACTTTTTCTGAATTGTAAAAATTCTGAATTATGTCAATTAAAATCATGTTTTTTGGTTATCATCATAGTGAAAAACCCACTAAATCTAGAAGGTCTTAGGATTTAAGCAAAGTATTGAGATATAGGTTCATAGTCCTTCAAAACAAAATGGATTCATTAAAAAATAGTGTGGTCCTCTAGTCAATGTCTCGTTTAAATTTGTAAAATGGAATTTACAATTCTGAATTTGGAGACATTCTATGGCTTGTATTATACTAAAGTTCCTGAGGGGGTTTGATGTTCGCCTTACCTGAGATTGATACACTTGTGATGCTTTCTGTACAGGGTATCCCTATATAATCATGCTGGGTCAGAGCTACTACTCTGCTACAGATATAGTGTGAAGAACCTCTATGGATTTCTTTTCAAGTCCTCCCTAACTTTCATGAGTATGCATAGACAGTGCCTTACTTCATGACTCTATCTTACATCTCCTATCTCCCCTAGTCACCCAAAATACTTTTTACAGTTAGTGCTCACACAGGATATGCCATGGAAACTTTTAGGCACCAGGCACAACATAAAAGTTCAGGGGAGTTAATTGTATATTCTCCCCCTAACCATTAGGAGATCAGTGCTGACCAACTTACTTTCTTATCTTGCTTCATTTTATATTTTTGATTGGCAGGTATACCTGCTTGGGTTGATGGAGTTGGATTCACCACATATGAACGACAGTGTGACAAGCAATTGAGCATGTATGTGCCTATGTTTGTACATGCGTGCAGAACCTTTGAATTAAATGATTTTTTGTTTATTTTTTATTTAAGCAAGTCTCTGTGTATGGGCTTCTGGGAAAAAATTATAGATAAACAAAATAGAAAGTATAGATGGTTTGTAAAAAATTTGTGAGCTACAATAGTGAATACTAGTTGATGAGATAGATAACCAGATTTTACGTTGTACAGTTTCATAAAACATACCAAAAGAGATGAGAATAATATACTCATTAAAAAAGCCCATGTTCTGATTCCCAGCACCTGTGAACATGTTATCTTGAATGGAAAAGAAATTTGATGATGTGAAAACACTAAGGATCTTGACATTGGGAGGGTCTCATGGATCATCTGCCTGGGTCAATCAAAATAACAAAGGACAAGAACACGAGGGTCAGAGGACATGTGGCCAAAGAAACAGCAAGGATTCAATTTGTCCACTATGTACATGACAACCTTGAATCAACGGCACACATGCAACAAAGTTTTAATGTGAAAATGTCTTCATCAGCCCAGTGGGCTATAATGCTCAAAATTTCAGAAGACAATCCTTCCTAGGAATTTTAACACAAAAAATACAAAATTTGTTTACTAATTCTACATTTGTCATGCACTGGCAACTTCTTTAATATCTACAAAGATTCATTTGTCTTTAATATACACTATGCACACAGCAAATCAAAACAAAACCCAGAGACATAAGGAACACTCTTGCCTCCCTGTAAGCACAGTGGCATGATGCTCCTGAGAACCAGCACACAACTCCATACTACTAAATGGGGGGCGGGGAGTTGGCTATTGCTCCCCACAAAAAAAATTCATAAGAATTTTAACAAAAAGAAATTTACAAAATCTGTCATATTTTATCACTTTTACTTTTAACAAATATCAAGCACTTTAGAACATCTAGAAAAATCTAGATATTTCAAAAAGGTACTTAGCATTTTCAACTATATATACTATAATGAGGAATAAAATGTACACACAAAACAATGGTTATTATACAAAAAATGTGTTTTACATAAAACCAGTCTGGCACAGGACCTCCTTTTCTCGGGGTCAAAGCCTTCTCCATGTCCTCTAACCCACTGAACGAACACGGACGATTGTGGCTCCTAGAGGTGGCCTAGCAACTCCATTTCAAAGTCACTTCCAGAAGAGATTTCAGATTTTTTTTAAACAAATGGGAATTTACAAGACGTTATTTTCTGACTCTATCATAGGTCAGGCAACCTCTACATTCAGAATGCCCAGATGTAGCACACATTTTAAAAGGTGGGGGAAAGTTGAGAACAGCTTTTCCATATTATATTCACAGGCCTTCTACAAACAGCCAGGAAATCTTCCCCAAGAGAAGTGGTCATTCCCAGTTGGTCAGATGCGGCATGTTCCTCTACGGGGGTTCTCTCTTTGGTAGAAAGAACATCAGTAGCAAGACTGCCAACCCTTCCACCTGTCATCCTCCTGGCTTCGCTCACCTTCCTGGACCGGTAAGGCCTTTGCTTTGTCAGACAAGGTGCGGCCTCCAGGAGGCAGTAGGGAGCGGTCACGGAGGGTCTGGGTCTGCCAGCTCTTCTGTCCAACGCATGGCCAGCTTTTGGGCGTTCACACGCCTTCTTGTGTCCTCCAAGCCTCCTCCACTCTTCTCGCCACGCCACGCCCGCCACCACCCAAGGGCTCCACGTCCTCAGCTGCGTCTCTGGCTGGGATGGACAGAATTGGGCCAGGAGACCCTACAGCCGCCAGATACTGGTCCCACAGGTCGCCGCCGCCGTTGTCAGGTGACCCAGCCATGAGGAGAGGCTCGCTGGTCTTTCACGCCCGGGCCAGCCAGTGGGCAGTCGCAGCGGGAGCTCGGGGCTCTGCAGGACAGGGCCACGGCCTGTCCCCGCCGCTCCCCCTATTCATCTAGCGGCTGGGGACCCTGAAGAGGGAGAGCAGGTAGAACTGTTTCTCACCATGCTCTCTGTGGGAACTCTGTATTTGTTTCTTGTTGAACATATACCTTTCAGCAGTATGTGTTCACATGGGTTTTTTCGTTTGTTTATTTCAACGCCCCCCCCACCCCCGCCCCTGGGGTAACACTTGTGGGTAAAAAAGCAATCTAGTTAGGGATAAAATGTGTTAGGAGATGGGGGTGTGGCTCAGTGGTGCAGCATTTGCCTAGAATGCACAAGGCCTTGGTTTTGATGCACAAAACCTCAGCCACATGAGTCGCTGGGATTACAGACATATGCCACCGTGAACAGTTCACATATAAATTTATTACGATGAAATATAACAAAATAAAAACAAGCTGTCCATTGGATGAGGCATTTCACTAATAAAATTGACTTCTTCACATATGTGCGCAGTGCCTAGTATTTTATAATGAACATGTATGCTTCTATAATTTGGAATATATATTTAATAAAATGTTAAAATAGGTCAACAGTATATCAAAATCCCTGCTTTTGCATGGTATAGACAAACAATTCTGCTTATTATGCACATAAAATATCATGCTAAATTGCAATGTTAGGGAAAATAGAATTTAGCTATTGCTAGGAGACATCACAGTCACTGTTATAAGCATAATTTCATCTATAGTAGCACCACATCAATACCTCATCCCCAAATTTCTATGCAGTACTTGGAGCTTATTAAGGGGGATAAGGGTGAATTGGGAAAGAGAATTGGAATTAGAGCATTTTCTTTAGTGCCACATCATATCTGAGTGACTTTGGGCAAGTCATTTAATTTCTCTGTGCCTAACACTCCAAATGTCATAAATGGAAATAATCCTTTCACTGTTTCATTTGTGGGGATTCAAATAATAATGACATAAATGTGATCACTGACCTGTGATTAGTTGTCATTCACATTTTCTTTTCGTGTGTGTGTTGCTTGGAAGTTAACCCAGAATCTCAAACATGATAAGCAAGTGCTCTACCTCTGAGGCATATTCCCAGCCCCACAATTTATCTAGGCATGATGATTTATGTTTTATCCTGTTTTGAAGATTTTCAATATGTCTTTCACCAAAGTTTTACACAACCCAATGGAACAAAAAAAAAAATCACAAAAGTAAATAAAGAATGTATGTGAAGGAAGACTACAATTAATCTAAGCCCTGGGATTAAGAAATGGTTTAAGTTTAAACTGGGTTCCTGTAAGCCGCAGAAAATTACAATAACAAAAGAAGTATACAGTAATTTCAGAAAAATATAGAATGATTTGGAGCAAATCATATTCCATGTTTGTGTAATTATGACAAAATGAATCCTAATATTCTATATAACTAAAATGAACTAATAGAAACTTAGAAAAGAAAAACACATTTCTAAAAATAGAAAAATATAGAAAAATAGAAAAATATAGAGTATTTTTGCAGTGATTACAAAATATTTTTTAGCTATGATTAAAATCTGAATGTAGCATCATGCTGGTTGCTGTAAGTGGAAAGAACTCTTCAATGAATAAAAGGAAGTTTGTGATAAGATAAAAGGTCAACCCCAGAATAAATGATGCTGCTCCTTAAAATGGAAGTGGATTCAGAGACTTACTATTTAAAAAAAAATGTTTCTGCCACTCTTTTCTTGGCTCTTCAGCTTCATCGCTGTCTCTGCAGATCGCCTCCCCTTGTTGACCCACTGTTACAGCCATAACTACCACAACAACAGCAACAACAAATGGCTCTGAAACTCAAATATTGTATTCTAGTATCACAGAAATGTGTTTTTCTTTTCTTTTCTAAGTTTCTATTAGTTCATTTTAGTTATAGAGAATATTAGGATTCATTTTGTCATAATTACACAAACATGGAATATGATTTGCTCCAATTCACTCCCAAGTACCCTCCCCTCTTCCCTTCCCATTTCCTTTACTCTATTGTACTCATCTTCCATTTATATATTTTATATTAGTACTTTGTGGATAGACATAAAGGTAAGATATACTGTGATGTTTTCTTATCCCTCCTCCTACCCCCTCAATCACCTTTTCCTATTCCAAGAATGAAATAATGGCATTTACTGGTAAATGAATGGAACTGGAGCCTATCATGCTAAGTGAAATGAGCCAGACCCAGAAAGTCAAAGGCCAAATGTTTTCTCGGATACATGGAAGCCAGAACAAAATAAGGGGGGAAAAGGGAAGGGAAATTACATGAAAATATAAGAGAGGAAGTCTTTTTCTGCAACTGTTTCTGAAAGAAGATTTTGATGGAACCAGCTTTATTCATCCAATTAAATAGGTGCACAAGTTTGCAAAAAATACAGGTCTGGCTCTATATAATTTTAAACATTCTACAATAAACACAGTAGTTGAACTCATATAAAATTTCCTATTCAGCTATGACTTGAAACCAGTCAAAATACTAAATTACCAATTATCTTGGTCAATTTAATGAAGGTTAATATACATTTTATTATACAACCATTTGGTTGACTAATAATGAATGAACTGAAGGGGATGAGGAATGTATTTCTTTATAAAGCTGTCTCAGTATGGTTGGTTGTACAGAAAAAAATGAATAGACCCTCTTGACCCTAATTCAGCTCTAGCTCAGAAATAGTGCACTGAAGGAAAAAAAAACAAACCAACCTTGACGGTATTGAAAATTGAGTTGAATCAAATGCATGAAAACCTGAAAGAAAATGATAAGAATTCATTTTCGAAAAGGAAGAACATGACCAGTGTCACTGAAGGGGTAAATGTTTTCCAAGGTAAGTATAAGGTAAGATTTAGAAAAATATAACAGAAACCTTAAATGGTTAGATGACCCATTCATTCAATTTTTCTGCCAAAAGATTCAAGTAATTATTTGGATATCAAAGCCATTTATTTATACCACATAACAAAGCAAAAATGATTTCAATGTTGAAAAAAATAAATACAAAAATATAACAACTCTTTGAAACCTTCTATGGCTCTAGGGATGACATGGTTCAGAGAGATACAGCCAGTGTCTCCATCAGGAAAAGTTACATATCATGCATGCCTCCAAGTAATTAAAGACATAAAGTTAGTATTTGGAATCCCTGAACACTATACAACATATATTCAGAGTTTATCTACTAAGGAACATATTTTCAATTTTCAAAATTAAGTTTTTTTGGAAAAAAAGTGATCATGATTACATTAATTTCAAGAAACAATTAAGAAAAATGGCCACTGAGAATACATGATGATAGATAAGTCACCACCTTCCAGGGGTAGTTTGTCCATTTAATGTCTTACACTATAATCACAGAAACTCAGTCATGAATACAAGTCTACAGTGCAATTTTCTGAAAGAAATTTCCCTTGATCGCCCCTTGCATGGCACGGATAACATCCTTGTTCCTGAGGCTATAGATCAGCGGGTTCAGCATTGGGCTCAAGAAAGCATAGAAAACTGCAATGACTTTAGACTGTTCTACGGACTTCTCTGAGGGGTGCCTTAAGTACATGCAGAAAAGTGTCCCATAAAATATGGTGACTGTTGTCAGGTGGGAGCCACAAGTGGAAAAGGCTTTGCGCCTGCCTTCAGCAGAACGGATCCTCAGGATGGCTGCAAAAATGAAGAGGTAGGAAAGAATAACGACTGAGAGAGAGCTTGAGAGGGTGAAGCCAGCCACCACAAACATGGCCATCTTCTTGACGTGGGTGTCAGAGCAGGCCAGCAGGAGCAGGGGAGGATCTGCACAGTAGAAGTGGTTGATCTCCAGGGAGCCACAGAAGGAGAGGTGGAAAGTCAGCAGTGCCTGAGACAGCCCATTCAGGAAGCCAGACACATAGGGG
>PVHX01013499.1:27859-54641 GCA_004024805.1 Geosciurus inauris | reverse complement strand
GGCTTGGATCTCAAGTAATTTTAGGGCTCTTCTGCGCCTCTTTAAAAAAAGGAAAAATTACAAATTTAAAATTTACATAGGAGCTTGAAAGAAGCAAATGAGGGATCCTGGATTAAGTTTCAGTTACTTGACAGTGTATGTGTCTTTAATTGCAATAGACACTGTGGGAGGTCAAAGATAACCAAAACATAATCCCTACCTTACTCAATCTTTGAGTCAAATCTGTACTTAACTTTCAAGGATATTCCTGTAAAAATGTGAGATAAATATATTAAAGGGCTTTTATCTCCTAGGGAAATGATTCTGAATTTGTTACCATTTAAAGACCATCCTTTTTTTGGAGCTTATGTGGGCCAAAGTTAGAGGTTTAGACAAGTGAAGTAATTTCTTACAGAAAAAAAAAATTGTTTTTTATTCCTTACTTATATCCATCGTGCTAGTCAGCTTTTCATGAATGTGACCAAAATACCTGAGAAGAGCAACTTAGAGGAAAAGTTTCTTTTGGGCTGACAGTTTCAGTCTATGGTCAGCCAACTCCATTGCTCTGGGCCAGAGATGATGCAGAACATCAAGATGATAGGATGTGACAGAGGAAAATTGGTCAGCTTGTGGCAATCAGAAAGCAGAGACAGAGCAAGGAACCAGAGACAAGATATATAAAACATGGCAAAAATGATCTACTTCCTCCAGATACATCTAACTTGGCTACAGTTACCACCCAGTCATCCACTCTAATAATTAATCCAACAAACTGATTAATCCACTGATTAGGTTATACCTCTTATAATCTAATTATTTCACATCTGAACATTCCTGTCTCACATGAGTTTTGGGTGGGGCACCCCATATCCAAACCATAACATTTATAAAACTTATTGTATATATCATTCAATGATGATATATTATAATTGCCATTGTTAAAGTAGGTTGATTGACAAGCCTGTTCATTCACTATTAACTTTCTTGCAACTCAAGTAACTGTCAACAGATGGTAGTGATGAACTGTTATGCAATGGTCTTTTTTAATGTGACCTTTAAAAACACTAGAAAAATCTCAAAATGTCATTCTGCATTAAAAATAATTATATTAATGTTTAATAAACATTGAAAATAATTATATTTTCAATGCATTGAAAATAATTATATTAATGTTTAATTTCACCTCTGGGTGAAAGGTAAAATGGTATAAGAAATACAAATAATAGAAGATTTTTAAATAAAAATGTGTGAATGTGATAGCATGGACTGATCTTTTCATTTATCCATGCCTTCATCAGTTCAATCCAGTGTCTTCTATGTTCTAATAACCATCCCAGTCATTGTAGTACAGTCATGAGCAGCATATGCACATTCCTGTTCTCATGGAACCTACAGTTTTATGGGAAAAATATGATCAACCATAGTCCTTTAATAGCCTTCTAAACTTCTAATATTCTTTAAGTACAAGGTTACAAATATGTACAATGATTTATCTTCATGGTGTCTACTTTTCTTATTTGGCTCAGAAAAAAAAAGTGCTTTAGGTGCCAGAATAATGCTATTTATATATGTTTGCTTTATTATATACTGGATTCATTAATGTATTCAACAACTACCATTTCTATTCCAGGACCTCCTAAATACTTTTTTTTTTATTTGTTATTTTCTCTTTTGAGTTGGAGTAAAGAATAGTTGTCCTGAAATGCTGTACTTAAAATCATGACATGAACCTAGAAGAGAACCTTCATTCCTAACCCTGGGCTCTATTCTGCATTGGATGTTGCCTATATTTCTTTGTTTCTTCCCTTGAATAACCATTTATCTCAAGTTTGTTTTTCATCACTTCTAAGTCTCAGGATTATGTTTACAGACAAAGTTTCATTTAGATAATTTCCTTAAAGGAGCTCAACCTTTTCCCTGTTACCTGATACTTTAGGTTCATTGGAACACAACATATTTGGCAAATAATTCTAAAGTCATTTTACAGAGTAGTTTCCACAAGAAACAAATGATAATGTTAGCTTTGTTGGTTTTTACAAAACGAACAAAACAGAAGTTGCTGGCTAAATGTGACTATATTACTGGATCTGGTAAATTGCTTACTAGTAAGGGCAGATAATTTGATGAAAATGTAGAAGACTTTGCTTTATTTTGCTTTATAAAATATCTGTAAAAAGGAGAAATTGGCCACTGACCCCAATCTGTAACTAATAACTGATACACAGGAACAAGTATGAGATAATGGGAATAGTAAAAATTTTCTGGAAAGTGTTATGGATAAATAAATTTTAAAAAGTTCATTTTCTATATAACAGAGTCAGTGTTATATCTATGCAACAAAATATCTGAGAAAAAAATTTAAAGGAAGAAATTTTTATTTTGACTATGGTTTCAGTCCATTGTTGATTGACTCCATTGCTTTTAGGCCTGTGTTAAGGCAGAACACCATAACAGAAGGAGAAGGGTACTGGGGAGGAAAGAGGGGAAAGAAGGGAGAGAGGGAGAGGCTGGAGACAGTTTGTAGCATTTAAAGGCATGCTCCCAAGGACCCACTCTCTCCAACTAGGCCCCAACTCCTAAGTTCCCGCCAGATCCTAATAGTACATTAAATTATGAATCCATCAATGTACTAATCCACTGATGAAGTCAGATCCAATCACCTTCCAAAGCCACACTTCTGAACACTGCTGCTTTGGTGACCAAGCTTTCAACACATGAGCTTTTGGGGGACACTTCAGATACAAACCATGGCAATATGTAATAGGAAAGACTGTACTTCCTTTCTGTTTGGATCCAATACTCCTTAGGTTGGAAACATTGCTCAAATATGTGGTTTTTCATTTCTACATGTGTGGTATATTTCAAGTAGGCTAAGTCGGTACACTGAGTATGTTAACTCCAATATTTCATTAACTTTCTATTTTTATGGTTCATTAAAAACAGTTGCTTGAATCCCTGGAATAATAATTAAATCATAATTTTTCTTAATTTTCAAATTATTATTATGTGCTACATAGATTAGTCATTGCCTGTTGTCTTTTTTTTTTTTTTTCCTAGTAAAAGAAGCCTTGAGTCCTATAAAATTTAACAGATGGGATCTCCCAGAAGTAGATCCAGAAACTATGCAAACCAGTGAACCGTGGGTGTTTGCAGGTGGTGATTTTGTTGGTACCGCTAACACTACGGTGGAGTCAGTGAATGATGGAAAGCAAGCTTCTTGGCACATTCACAGATATATACAGGTAGGTATTTGTCATCAATTTCAGTGGATTTTTTTTCCAATGGATAGCTGCTTTTTCATTATTTTTCATATTCATCTATATGAACATTTTTACAATAAGTATATATGAAATATGTTCATACATATTTACTTGAATACAATTTAAAAAATTCAGACTAGATAGTAAAAATGTAGTTGATTGAAAATTCATTATGCATTTCTACTAGTGGAATGCCATGAGACCATTAGTCTTGCTGTGTTTGAAGTATTTTCTCTCATAAACATGTAGATACTGTATTTATTATATTTGATCATACACAATATGATAGGAAATAGAGTCTATATTCAAAATGATCTTACACAGTCCAGAAAACTTACGTGGTTGTCCATGTCAAATAGATAAGGTCCTATTCATTTCCCAAATTGTGTGCATCAAAATGGAAAGAAAATAGTTCATGAATTTCAGTTGTAATTTTTTAACTGTTTAGTTTTATGATAAAATGAAATATGTAAGAGCTCTTGTACAGTAACTGGTCTTGGGGCAAAAAAGCCAAAACTATTAGATCTTAGTCTTATTTTTTGACTGAATGCTCTATTTTATTCTTACTCTATAATTTAATTAAATGTTGATAGTTTTCTCATTTGCATAACGTTTTTCTGGAAAGATTTACTCCTGTTGACAAAATTCTTGGTTTTTGTTTTTTGGGTTTTTGTTGGTACTGATTGAACCCAGGGGTGTGTTACCACTGAACTACATTCCTAGTCCTTTGTATTTTTCATTTGAGACAGAGTCTTGCTAAGTTGCTGGGACTGACCTTGAACTTGCAATCCTCCTGCCTCAACCTCCCAAATTGCCAGGATTGCAGGTGTGCACCACTTGCCCTATTCCTGTTGATAAAATTCTTAATTTCTCTTTTATATTTAGGAAAGACTACTCACAGTATGCCTTTCTGCCTCTTTTTGTTTGTTTGTTTGCTTTCCATGTTAAAAAAATGCACTTTGTTTTTAATGTTTTCTTGCATTTATTCCTCTTTGCCAAGACCATTTCATCTATTCTGGTTTTTCTTCTACTTGTGTGATTCATGCAAGACCACTTACTGACATAGGGCCCGGGCATGGTACTATTTGCATCATCCTGTTAATGTTTGATTAACCTGCCTGCTGGCACCTTATCCCAAACACCTGTGAGAGTGAGGCTTGAGATACTGAGTCTGGGCCATAATGCCTCAGAAATGTAGGGCTCTAAGAATGAGTATTGCATAAAGGGGGTTTTGAAAAAAAGACGGTGTTATGATTTAGTAAGCAATTAAACATGTAAAATTTAAAAATAGTCTAAAAATCAGTTAAAACTCAAAAGTAACTTAAATTAAAACTTAAATTAGTCCAAGCAATGGGGGTTGGGGGGTAGGGAATGCAGTTTTAACAAACAGATAAATGGAAGCCCAGGGAAACAAGTTGGTTTGGGTTCCATTCTCTGCAATGATCAAATAGCAGCACTGTGCTTTTACAATTCCCATAGCCTTACAGACACAGAAGAAACAACTAAAGACAGCTACTGGGAGTGGTTGATCTCCTGTTTTCACTCCTTTTGATCTTTTTGTCCCCAAACTTATCACCCTGTGTTTTTATTTTCTCGTTGTATAGTTACATTCAGAGTGCTCTCAAGGTTCTCAGTCCCATCTCCTTCTATGTAACTCCTTGGTCCTTGCCTCCAGAACACACTTTCTTGCATGATCCAGGTATCTTCACATACCTGGATATCTGGACATCTTGACATGCATATTTAATTGACATTTGAAATCCATGGATGTGTTCATGTATGTTCATATGGATGTCTTGTTACACTACAGATTCACTACTTTTGAACCAAATATGGCTTCCCGAACCTGATTCACCTCTAGCCTGTTTCCTAATTCCCACATTCAAATCTACCTCCGTGGTCCTTAGACTTTGGATTACTTAAACTAATAAAATGTTCAAAATCAACTTGGGGGGCTGGGATTATGGCGCAGTGGTAGCGTGCTCGCCTAGCACGCATAAGGTACTGGGTTCGATTCTCAGCACCACATAAAAATAAAATAAAGATATTCTGTCACCTATAACTAAAAAATAAACATTTAAAAATAATCAACTTGGGAATCAATGTAGGGCTGATGGCTTCTTATTTTACTAACATTAAAACAAACATTCAAACAAATAGAATTTTAAAATTTACATATATGTATATTAATAGGACATTTTATGAAAAAAAAGTAGGAAAAGACAGTCTCCTTAAGAGGTAACTATCAAGAAAGCACACTGAAAAAATTTACACCAGTGTTTATGCACATACATTTTTCTTACTATGTACTTGTATATACATGCTATTTAAGTTCTGTTTATTCTTTTCTTTCTTGTATATATCTTGCCAATTTTATCTCTTTAAAGACCTATATACATTTATTTTGGTTTGCTCCTTGAAGGAATTAAATTGGAATCAGGGGATGAGACAAAGGGTCTTACATCAGGCCAGAAGAAGCCTAATGAGTGTGTGAATTCAGTTTACAGAAGTGGCTATGGCAGGAGAGTGAAGATGCTAAGAAGATTTGGAAGGATAATATTGATTAAGGATCAGTGGATGAGAGCTTTATTTTTCTAAATAGAATATCCATTTATATATTTTAAATAAAAATACATAGAGAATACCTAAATATATTTTATGATCATAGATTTATAATGTTTCATGACTATCATTCTAATGGATTTTTTAAATTTCCACACTAAAAAAAAAAACAGTTGAAATTAATGTTTATTTATACAAATTTATGGGTGCACAGTGTGGGAATTTGATACATGCATCTGGTATATATGATCAAATTGGAGTAGTTAACACATCCATCTCCTTAGGCACTTTACAAAATTTTATTGACTTTTAATAATTATACCTACATATGAAGTGCAGTGTGATTATTTCAACACATGTATACAATATGTACTGATTAAATTGGGATACTTAATGTTTCCATATCCTTGTCATTAAAGTGTTTGAAACCTTGAAACTTCTCTCTTCCAGTTTCTCATAAATAGATCATTGTGAACTTTAGTCCCCCGACTGTGCTGTGTGTAGAATAGTAGAACTTATTACTGCATCTGACAGTGGTTGGTTACCTATTAGTTCACCTCCCACTCTCCCCCTTCCTCCCTACTCTTCCCAGCCTCTAGTAATCACTATTGCATATTTCAGTCAGCTTCTTTAAAAAAAAAAACACTAAAGGATTCTTAATTGAGCTTTTCTTTGGAGTCCATTGTTATCTTTTAACTTCCCTGAATCTGATAAATGTGCACTGAAAAAGAATTAAAAAAAAACAATAATTATACTTAGCTTCCACTTACTCTTGAAAGAAAAGGAACTCTTAGTATGATGAAGAAAATCATGCACATGCTTTAAAAATACACGTTGCTAGGGATGACAGTGTTGAAATATAAAGTAAAAAAATAGATGTTCAATAACTGTGATTTGGCAGAAGGATTTATGCTTGTCAAACTAAGCATTGAATTACATTCTAAAATCCAGTAGAGATGGAAGATAGGTGAAAATCTCTGTTAAATAGAATCAACACTTCCACCTTCCTGCCAGGCTGTTAGATGCAAAGTGCTAAGCAGCATTAAGGCTACAAGTGAACATAGAGACAAGGTGGGACTCTTGTTTATCTACAATGCCATTATGTAGTTTTGACCTCCATGGCTTCTCATGAAAGTGCCTCCACCTTCTCTGCTGTTCAATGCAGTGTCCTCATCCTTCAGCCAAGTCATTTTTTAAGAATACAAGATGATCATAATTTCCTCATTTAAGATCCCCCAGAGTCTCCCCCTTGCACTCAGGATAAAGCCCAAACTCTTCAACTTGTGATGCCAATTTCAATTTCCCCCAGCAAATCAAGAGTTGCCCTGGATCTGAGGCTTTCACCTGCTCCACTCAATAGCTGGCTGGATCTTACTTACCTTCTAGGTTTGCTCAGCTTCCTCTTCCAAGGAGTGTGTGACATCAACTCCCTAGTGTGACTCTTGAATGAAGCCTGTTTACTGGTCTGTCTCTACACAGGCCAGTGTCCACACTTGTTGTGCCCTTAAAATAAGAATATACTCATGCATTAAATAGGAAAATTATACAGAGCAAAAATTCATTTTATATAAATTTAAGTAGGAGTTAAAGCTAATGGGTTTGTTATATGATAGCTTAGAAGCATTACAAATAGTGTTTTCTTATAAATATATTCATTAGGAAAACTTTTATAATGTATGAAGTGCATTTGTGAATGAAGGCTTATAACACTCATATTTCGCATTAGTATGTTTTGGGGGAAATTTAACATTAGATAGTGTGTTCTTAAGAATTGATTAAAGCACACATTATAACATGAATTAATGCATGCAATCACTGCAATTGGGTGCTTAGAATTTCTTTGTAATATGCTTTTTAGATAAATATGATTATTTAAAGACGTCCACATAGGGATTTCAATAATTTCCATAGTTGTCTGAATTGAGTTTCACTTAAATTTCATTAGTTAATTTGTTCAATTACCCCTTATTAAGTACCAGCTGTTGGGCCCAACACTTGACATTGTGAGGGTACCAAAATGAATTAATGAGGAGAGGTATGTTATAGTGACTACAAATTAAAGTCCGGATTTCAGACCCACTGCTAATATTGTCAAATTGTGTGACCTTGAGCAAGTTATTTTATCCCTCCAGGGCATAATCTTCTCGGGAGTAAATAAGTGATACATTAATAAATACACAATGTTAATTAAAGTTGCTTTTTTATTGAGTTATGGGGAAAATTATGTGAGAATATTTATGGAAAAATTTGAATATAGAGCCTGCTTTATAAATATTTGTTGATTTTATTATTAAAATCAACAAATATAGTTTATTTAAAGATAATTTCTTTGGATTATTAAAATTTGATAAGAAAAAATTATAAAGATCATTTTTGAAATTATGAAATAACCAGGCATGGTGGCACATGTCTGTAATCCTGTAGCAGCTCAGGAGTTCTGAGGCAGGAGGATTGCCAGTTCAAAGCCAGCCTCACCAATGGCGAGGCACTAAGCAACTCAGTATGACCCTGTTCCTAAATAAAATACAAAATAGAGCTGGGGATGTGGCTTAGTGGCTGAGTGACCCTGAGTTCAATCCTTAGTACCCCCCAAAATTATAAAATAGAAATTCAAAGTCTAAGATCTTAACAGATGAAAATCAAAACAGGCTACTTTAGGGAATAATAAAAGCATTTTATCTAGCCATACATTTATCCATCCATATATCATTCATCCATTAGTCTGTCCATTAAATCATCCATACATAGATTCATTCATAACTTTAATAAAATATATCTGAAGTGCTATCTTTTATTGATAGAATAAATCATTAGGTTTGTAAATGTGAATTAAAACATGACACTTGGCATTAAAGATGTTACAGACTAGTAAAGAAATCAGTTGTATAAATACAGATCTAATACAATATAAACAGAATCATTAAAACTGTAAAGGTACAGAGATAGCCTGGAAGAGCTAATGATCAATCTGAATGTGGGTCTCATGATGTGGAATCAGCAAAGGCTTCACAAAAACTATAGTATAAGAAGAAAAGTTAGAAGTAATTAGTGATGAGAATTGCTGGAACTTAAAGGGAGCTGCTCTATGATATTTTATAAGATGCTCACTGCTGAAAAAAGACCTAGACAAGGGTCCCAGCTGGCTAAAATGTAGGCTAAGTTCCACTCATCAGACAATGGGACTTTTAGTTGTGCTGCTTCTATTCAAAGAAAGAGTGCCTTCCTGTATTGTCACATTGGTGCTCTATGCTTGCCCCACATACCTTGCACCTGTGCAGCTCCTTCTTTTGATCTCACCAAAGGTATAGTACAAGCTAGCAGAGAGCCTGGACATAAAGAATATGTAGTGAAAATCAAAGTAAAGATCTATAATTTTACTGGGGCTGCAACAGGATGAAAATACATAGTTGATAATTTTAATTTGAGTTATGTAATGTGTTCAAATTATTTACATGTAGAATTCATAGTGTCAGATCTGCTAATATTATGAAAAAATATTTTCCAATTTGTCAACTTTTCCTTCTCAAGTTATTATTTATTTTTTTATTTTTTGGTATTGGAGATTGAACTCAGGGGCACTTGACCACTGAGCCACATCCCCATCCCTGTTTTGCGTTTTATGTAGAGACAGAGTCTCACTGACAGGGTCTGAGTTGCTTAGCGCCTCGCCATTGCTGAGGCTGGCTTTGAACTCATGATTCTCCTGTCTCAGCCTCCCTAACTGCTGGGATTACAGGCTTGCGCCACCACGCCCGGCTTCAAGTTATTTTATATTATTAAATTTACATATCCTTTTTGAATAAATGCTAACGTAAATATACCATATGTTAAAATCCATCCAAACTCGTAGTGTGTGAAGGCATTTACCATTTTTTCCTCCTTCTTCAATGTGTGAAACATTTCAAGATAATAAAATATATTACTAAAAACAAATTTACTTATTTTTCTTTAATTACTTGTACTATAAGTGATCCCATATGATTTCTCCTTAACAGAATGTAGGTATATGATATTGGTGTAGTCTAGGCATATTTGAATTTTTTCTATCACTTGAATAAGAATTTCTGAATAAGTTTGACAGCATACTCAAAGAAAAAATATGTAATTGAAAGATGACCATAGCTAAATAAAAAAATTCCATAAATTTTAAAATTCATTTGAACATTTATCATGTGTATTTCTATTTAACTACTGAGTATATGTACATGCATTGTTTAGATAGATGGATACATTGAAGTTCTGTACTAGGGAAAAATTAACGATATCTATCCATCAACATTTTCTTCCTCTTAAGGAGATTCATACTGATGTTTGAATTCAAGGATTATCCTTTTGGAAAATTACATAGATATATATGTTATGATGTAATACAAAATTAAATTTACCATAACCAATAAAGGTTACAAGTTGCCAAGGAGCAGAGACCAACACTGACTAAAATTACTGGATAAGACTCATGAAAGAAGTGGTACTTTATTTTTGTCTTCCTCAGAACATAACCTTGTACACACATAACCTTGTATTTTTACTTGTCAGTTATTGTAATTATAGCTATGATTTGTTTAGCATCTATTGTATAATTTATTTTTATTGCAATGCTAGGTAGACTGGATATACTTCATTATATTTACTGTTTTAAAAATAAGGGCTAAAATGATTGTACCTGTGTGAGGTCAGAGTTTGTCAGTAAAGATACCAGGATTGGAACCTACACATATCTATTATTATCCCTTTTACTGAACTATTTCCCTGGGACTATTCAGTTCTGCATTCTTTGTCTTCTTGCCAATTAGCAGCAGTCCTTGACATCTTTCCCTCCATTGTGCGTGTATTAAAATTTTAAGTGTAACAATACATTAGCTCTTTGGGAGTTTCTCTGGAGAAATTAGAAGATTGTGATTGGTGGTGGCCTTATTCTGCATGTAACATATTCTGGTTAAAAATATACCTTAACCAGAATGATTAAGTGGACAAAGAAAATTTAAGAATATGAACATGTCACATTTTTTAACTTCCAGAGGAAGCAAATAGAGGGAAAATTAGCTGTATGATTAAGGACTTAAATTGAATTGTTAATTGAGGGTAAAAATAAGGCACTTTAATTATATAGATAAATCCAGAACCTTCATTAATAATATAAAATGGACAAATCCAGAACATTCATTTAAAAACACCAAAGTACCAAAACATTCTGTTATCCTATGAAACCAACTCAATAATTAGTAGGTTATTAAGAAAAAGTTAGGATGGGTGATTGTAAAAATGATCTGCTTAAGCTTAGAATTTGTTAAGCTTAGAATTTTAATTTAAAGCACGTAGATATTTTTTAATTTTCCTTTTTATTTAAATGGAAGGCCAAGGACTTTCAAATAAAATAGTTGGTGTTCTATTGTGTATCTTGACTATACCTATCTGTAATGTGTTATTTGCAATTTCTATTTTTGTTTTGAAAAGTGCATCAAGACCTTCAAAGAACCTACAAAGTAATTTTCTGGATTTCTGAAGGGTTGCTCTGCAGTCATTTCAGTTGTTTAGTGCACACCAAAGTTTACAGCAATTTTTTAAACTTTCCTTATCTTTTGAAAATATTCAGCTTAGCTTTCATAGGCTCAACCCTGCATGTTTTCACATTCACTACTCATTAATTTCTGTGATATTTATTTACATTTATATTCAACACATGTAAAGTAAAGAATTTACAACTAAGTCCTGATAAGTGCAACACTCAACTGGTGGGATGAAAAGGTTGTTGTCACATGGGACACTCTATTGATTTTAAAGATTCCACATTCATTGGCCATCCTTTGGATGTCTTGGAGGAAAAGGAGAGAAGGACTTAGTTCAGTTTGTTTCAGGTACAATCAAATCGGTTAAGGACATATAAAGGACTTCAGGTTCTTCTTAACAAAAGCGTCAAACGGAAGAGTTTATATCTAGCAAAAGTTATTAATGTACAAAAACACATCATTCAGATGTCTGGGCACTTACTGTTTTCTGGTATTAACATATAAAAATATTTGTTTACAAAAAAATTCATAGAAAGGGGCTGTATATCTCATCATGGGATGTCCTAATTCTTCCAATTTCTAATCCCAGATCAAGAGCTCATTTTCTCTGGAGTAGTCACAGTAGTTCTGAGAAGGAACTCTTATAAACAAGGAGAATTTTTGTGAAGTAAATTTGATCTATATGGAAATCAGGATATCCAAACCCATTGGTTTGATTACGTCAGGACATGATCCTTTGGATTTATCAGTATCCTTTTATTAAGAATTCTGGCTTAAATTAACTATCCTTTAGATGCAATATTATGAAACCACAATATTTATTACCAGCAGTAAAAGGTCAACTAAATTTACATGTTGCTGCAATGAAATCCACTGTAGGGGTAGAAATATAAATATCAAGAGACAAAAGACAAGACTTATTAGTGGAAGAATAAGCACGGAATCAATACATAGAAGAAGGAATTCAAATAAAGGAAAGAATTCATATAGAGCTTTTTTAAAAAGATGGTTAGGAAAGGAAATGGCAAAGAAGCCATACTTGTTTTCTAGGTGAAATCCATTCCATGAAAATCAAATATTTGTGGGGAAATACAAAAGGTAAGGATGCAGGCATTGGGGCTTTAAGCATTTAAAAATAGTTTTAGTATACTATGTGCATAAGTGACTTCAGGAGTTTCTGACTTCTTAGTTACAAAGTAGTGAAGTTGAATAGTTATAGAAGTTTGTTTATTAACAGCCAGTGTTTGACATTAGCTTTCAATAATAACAATAAGTCAACTTGTCATTATTGGTTTAGGTTTAATGTTTCTATTATGTACAAGAGTATGCCTATATTCATGTTCTTAAATGATACTCTTTTTTATTCTTCTACAAATTGTATCCTTTATTCAAATGTGCTATACTTCCATAGTAAGTATCCATGCTAAGGTGTCTGACAGATACTGTTTTTTTTTTATTTTTATTTTTTTTTATTTTTCTCAAAAATTGCATTTTAATACATGTTATCAAACATAACAGAAAAAAACAAATTTTCAGAAGCTGTACACACTGTTCACTGAAAACATTTGTTGAGGCAAATAGAAAAAAATTGTTACAACCATAATTTTTCTAACTTTGCACAAAATTATAAGCAGATTAAATTCTTCATATTAAATACCTTTATATGCACTTTCAATGAACAGTATTATATATATATTTATATATAAATATATATATTTATATATATTATTTATCAACCATCTTTACTATACCCATTCCCCTTTCCATTGGAAAGCATTATGCTAAGTGACGTAAGCCAATCCCAAAAAACCAAATGCCGAATGGTCTCTCTGATTAGTGGATGCTGATGAATAAGGGAGGTAGGAATGGGAAACATAAGAGAAATAGAGAAACACTGATACTGTTTTGATTATTTCATTTTTGAATCCATATTGTTCTTTCTAATTTGTTAGCCCACGCCCTAGTCCCCCATGACTAATTTTCATAGCATAATTATCTTAGGACAGACACACAAAAAACACACATAAATATTCTGGCATCCTACTAGATCTGAAGAATCTTTTTTAGCCCTGTCAGCTCACCAAGCACAAGTGTCTTCAGTTTTAGCTTTCTACAATGTTTTTGAGCCTAACAGTGAAGCTTAAATGATATGCTAATGAATGTGATGAGGAAGCTCTTTATCAGTTATCATGATTCTTCTCAGTTATATGTAGTATATGGGCATATTTTGAAATAGATATTTAATGTTCTTCAAATATATCATAGTTTCCTTGCATCATCAACCTGCTTGTCTGTCTAGTGCTTGAGGTTTTTGTGTATTTTCTTCTGGTTCAGTTCAGGCACAAAAGAATCACTAGTTGTTGAGGAAACTAGGTATCTCAGGGGATTGGTAATGAGATACAGAGCCTTTAACCTCTTGGTCACTGGTTCAAATCTGCCCCAGGTCAAGAGTGACAGAAAGTCATTACCCTCTGATGGCAGTTCAATAAGGTATGTGAAAAGAATTTGTGATTTTGGTACCACACAGAGACAAATTTATGCCATAGACCTACTGTAGAGTGGGTAGAAAATAGTAGTTGTGATATTATTTTGAAGAGAAAGAATTCCAATCATTTCTAAGTATTCCACCTTCTTCGTGTGAGCTGAAACTCCTTTTCATAGATTTGTTGATGGCATGGTGAGGGAAACTAGGTCTATGCTGGTGTTGGTTTGTGATTTGGGGCCATGACATGTGTGTCCATAGTAATCTTTTCCTGGCATTGTTGCTAATGAGGTACAATTCAGCCCTCCTAAATTGAATTTTAAAAAGTGATTGTATCCTCAGATGATGATTCAGAATTGAGTTATATGATTCATATCTTCAGTTTCTTCAATGATCTTCTGCATATATCTTTTAAATGTTTCATTTTCCTTTTTAATTATATTATTATTTTTCTCTATGTTTGGACATATGTCTGAATAGAGAGGCTTGTTCTTTCTTGTCAATCTTTCACTTAAATTCTTAGTTAACAAATAAGAACAAACAATTATAAAGACACTCTGAAGACAGAGAATTCAAAATTGAGTACAGTGCAAAAAGTTCACTGCTATGAAAAGTAATTGAATTACATGTATTCATATCAAAAACTTAACCTTTACTTTTTACCATTTTTAGGGTTTGAGATTCTAAAAGGACTTTTATCTTTCTAACATATTTAATAAATACTCAAGTTACTAAAACTTCCTGATTTGGGCTTTCTTTGAAAGGCATTATATATATTTATACCTGAAATATTTATACGATTACAGTATTGCCTTCATAATAGCATACTTACTAATTTATATCAGATTCACTGATTCTCAAAATGGATCTATAGTACTAGATTGGAAGAAATTTAAAGCTAACTGATTCGTTTTTGTGATAGGAAAATGAAAACTAAAGAATAGTAGGAATTGTGCATCGTATTGAAGATCTTTGCTCTAGACAAAGATGAGTATGTTTGCTAAAAACATAGTAGGCATTCAGAAAACAAAGTTCCAAGAACTTTTATCTATGTCCAAGTGTCTGTTACTTAGAAGACCTACTGTCCCAACTTGCATAAAAGACACTTATCATTTTCATTGCTTAAAATATCACTTTAATTCCACATCTTCAAAGGCATTATTTTGCCCTGACATATACCAGTGATTTCTACAATATCTGAAGAACTATGATTTGAGAATTAGAAATTTAAATGCACAGGCTTAATATTAGAGTATTTCCGTTACCCTTTGCAGGTTTTGAGGCAGCTTATTCGACCTTACAGTCTCACCAGGAAGCTAATGGGAAAGCCTCGCAGCAATCTTCACAGGAAAGTTTCCAAATGTCAAGTGTCATCTTTCCAGCTGTTAGATGAATGGGTAGCCAAGAGGCATTTATTTGGGTGTGCAGCCCCTGTGAAATCTGGGTGAGGCAGGAGAAAAGGCTATAATTTGGTGGTTAGTTTACCAGCATTGGTATAGTTGCAAATCTCCTGGCCAGGCAAAGGACTTCATTTTGTGGTTAATGATTGACAACTGACTGCAGTTGTTTGTGCACTTAAAGAATAAAAATATCTTTTTAAAAAAGGCATCATCGATATGTCATACTAATTTTTGAATCCTCCACTGCTTCAGATAAAAACAATCTTATCAACAAAGCTGCCTTCTTCTCTAAACCCTTTCCAACTGAGGAGAGGTAAGACTTTTGAAATGACAGCTGTATTAAAATCTTGAGACTTATTGAAAAAGTGTCCTTCAATTTAAGATATATTGCAAACTCTTTAATTCTTATGTTAAAAGAAGATTGATATAAATCATTGGCCACTGTCAGGTTGAAAAACAAAGAATATCAATAAAAAGACAGTTTCAAATCATAATGGATTCTGTTTGAGACAGTAATAGCCTCCAAAAAATAATATTGAAGTATGTCATGGCTAAATGCTGTTTCCATACTAAATTTTCCACTTCGTCAAGATCACAGTGTCAAGATGACTTCAGTCTAGTCTCATTGGAAACTGAGACCTTAGACTTAACTAGTATTGGAAATGCATGTCACCTCATTTTTATCCCTTGCAATGGCAAGTAGTAAAGTCAGACTTGCTTACAGTCATTGAAAAATGAAGTCTATTTCAGCTGCTTATAAATAAACATATAATAAACTTTCTAGCAGTAGCTATAGAATTTACCTCTGTGATAATATATTCAGGTTAATTTGTGATATGTTCCCTAGCTAATGTTTTAAAATAATTATGATGCATCAGCAACTTGACACTTTTCTATTAAAAAATTCTATTTGTAATAATGTGCAGCTTTTTGAGTATGAAGGGGATTTACTTTTTAATAACATCTATATGTTGTAAAAGGAAATCAAGGAAAAAATGAGGAATGAGCCTATACCTAATGGAGCTATCAAAACAAAACTATCTGGTTGGTGATAGGGAAAGAAAGTACCATGACTAATAAGTAATTTTAATGCCTCTTATTGACTTTGTATAGAGTTCCAAACTTTTATTAAATGGCAGTATTTGACCTGAAAAGTAATTTAAAATAAAATTGTCTCTATAAAAGCAGAATATTTCCTTACCAATACAGCAGTAGATTGCTATTTCAGGCAGAGATAACTCAAGATTAGAATGGGCAGAAATAATAATCAGATCTGAAAAGTCTGATCCATGCCACAGGGAACTTCAGTGTATGGAAGAAGTAGCCACTGCAATGTCACTAGGTCCAAATGGACTGTAAATGCTGTGGATCCCATGACCTGATGCCTAGGGCTGGGAGTTAATGACAACATCACAGTAAAACAAAGCACAAAGAACCATTAGCTTGCTGAGGAAAATTCAGATGCAAAGTATCCTAATTGAAAATTTTGACCAGAGCTGTGTTCCTCTGCATTTAGTGATTTAGTAAATTAAATTACAGTCTTAAGTTGTAAAGGATCAGATGAAAAAAATATCCATATATGTGTAGTGTTATGGAAGCCTGAAAATCAAGAGTCTGATTTTTGGTCCTGACTTAATTACTCACTGATTCCATTTTGGAACATTTGCAAATATTGTGTTGCCTTTCTGGTTTTTCTCACTATGACTCTGAGACAGAACAATGCAAATTTAATAGCTTTTGAAGTAACCAATATATTATCTTGAGTATCACTGTTTTCACCTATACAAGGTTCTAAAACCCAAATAATCTAAGTTAAAACTAAAGAACCCAATTTATTAAATAGCCATTATGTACTGATTATTTTCAGGGATTTAGCATTCACATTATATTAAATTTCACCTTTGGATTAATCATTTTTCCTATCTTACAAGTTGGAAACACTATAATGAATTTGGTTGAGATGGATGTGACCACAGAGATTATTTGATTCAAACACAGAATATATAGTTTAAGAGGATGAGGTCAGATGTTAAAAGAATAAGCATAAATAGAACAAGAATTAACTCAAGTGAATAGAACAATAATGCAATTATCTGAAAGGGTTTTAAAAAGTATGTCAAAGGTACTCAATAAGATAAATTCAGGAATAACATCCAAAGTGGAGGACAAGAGTAAATGTAATGTCTTTCTCAAGCTATTGGAACTAGGTAATGGTAATATCAGAGCTAAAACCCAAGGTTTTCAATTCTTAGTCCTACTTTACTTTTCTTTATAATACTATCCTAATTCCTCTTTGGTTGAGTTCTAACTTGTTCTAATAGAACAAGTTCTATTGTATTGGACAATACAATACCTAGATAATAAAATTCTACTCCCAAACGGAGATAGTATTAGATGTTTTGTAATACATGCAAACATTCTCAAAATTTACCTTATTTCATTTGAGATCATTTCGTAGAGTCACTCTCTGCCAGATAATATGCCCAGGGTCTATAGTACAAATCTCATATGTCAGTGTTATTTTCTCTACTATACCCAATGCCTAGAACAGTGCTTACTGCATGGTTGAAGGTTAGCCATTAAAACACCTGAAATAACCAAACACTTGATAGATTCGTTGAATAAATAGATGTTTTGAAATGTCTTAGGTTGTGGGGACACCAGGTTAAGGAAACCAATTTTACAGGGTCACTTGGCCCATTGGTGATAGATTACCTAGACTGTTAAAAGATCGGGTGCTTGATGGTGGGGTAGAGTTAACATGAAAATGGAAGGATGGAAAATGAGCACTTCAGTGCTTTGTTATCTTCCCCATTTAATTTATAGCCCTTCTTTACTATAAGAATTTTTTTTAATTTTTTTTTTAGTTGTTGATGGATCTTTATTTTATTCATGTATTATTTATATGTGGTGCTGAGACTCGAACCCAGTGCCTCATGAGTGCTAGGCAAGCGCTCTACCACTGAGCTACAGCCCCAGCCCCACTATAGGGATTTTTTTAACCTATTTTAATGTGCCCAAGTATTTTCCCTGAATCTTGTCCTCACCTTAGCCTATTTCAGAGACTTCTTCCAGAATTACAAGGGTTAATCATTTAACGCAAAAGCAGGTATTGGGTCCTATGTTATTGACTTACAATTTTGAGCTTTTTATTTCAAGTCTTAATATTTAACATCACTGCTGTCACCTTTCTTAAATGTCAGCTTCTTTTATTTACCTTCATCACTCTTGCTTTGATCATACAGACTCCTTTGTGTTACATGGATTTGCTGTCAGCCACTACCCTGTGCTGGTCACCAGGCTTTTCTGACTCTAGTCATTGACATCTTGTCAGCAGTGTCACCACCTTTGCCCCAAGTCCTCTGAATATGGCAATTGTTACTTTCTTGATTGACACTTTTGAAAATTTGTCAACATGCTATTTATTATTTTAGGAGGATATCTGTCTAAGTTAAAGCAATTTCTTAAAATTAATTCGCTATTTTATTCTTTGAACAGACCCTTTGAATTGGATGAAATAGAGGGTGTGAGTAGTCGTCTACATACTCTTATCTCGACAGTTGATATTACAATTACTGGAATTTAATACAAAACAATGTTTTTACTATAATTAAGTTGGTAAACAAATTGATCCATCCATTCATTCATTTGTTAATACATGTATTACTCCTCTACTTACCTCTATCTGGTACTTGCTCAGATGTTTCTTAAAGAAGACACCAAAAGTAGACACCTCCTGTTCCCAGCCATACTTCTTCCTAACCCACATACTCTGTATACTACTTCTGAGAAGAAGCCACATAAGCACATACATAATCACATGAAAGTATGAACACTTAGACCCTCTTCTACTTGTTTGTTATACTCCCTTCTTTTTTTTATCATCACATGGTTTTATATAATTCAAGAGATTAAAATGTACTAGTGAGAAACATCAAGTGTACATTGTGAGGGGTGTCAGCAAGATATGAGGATAGGAGAATCACTTCGTGAATGACTTCAGAAAGATACAATAATAGAACAAGGGAATCCTACTACTAACCCACTCACAGAAATACTGATTTAACATGATCAACATAAAAGAATACCTTGGTGAAAATCTTAGAACACAGAGGTTATAGATCTCCAGTGGAGAAAACTCACATTAGAGGAACAGTTTCTCCATATCACTGATTCTCCAAGCAGGGACAGCACCAAGCCAAAATAGCGTCATGTTAGGGCACAGTTTCTTCAATGTGGGGGTGGGCAAGGCACATATTCAACTGTCTGCATTTTGGAGAACTTTCTAAGGAGCCCACTTCTGCCTTATCTTATTCACAAATTGCCAAGGATAAATCCTTGGGGATAGCAATGAACGGGGAAATAAGCTGGAGCTCACAGTGAGTGGAATACAGGTCTTGTGGTGCACATAAGCTCACACCAAAGGTCTCACTGAACCAAGCCACTTATGAGAGGCTTCATCAGACAGAATAATCCCCCCTGACAACCATGCCTGACTGTGGAACCCAGGCAGGGAATTCACTCATCCAGGGAGTCTAGCTCCAGCCCCACCCAACCACAGAGTCCAGCCAGAGGCCCTGCCTGAACACAAAGCAACCCTTGCCAGTGGTATCTTAATGGGGAGCCCTTCCTGATGGCCTTGCCAAATTATACTGAACTGGCACTGAGATTTGCCTAAAATCAAACCCACACTGGCCCCATCTGCAGATGCTAGAAGTTGACCTGACCAGAATTCCAGGCCACCTGCCTAGTGAAGACTTTCCCTGTGGAAACCAACTTGTAAATACTAAAAGTAGGTGATCACTTTCTCAAATGTGCTGATATGAAAGCGAGAAAGGTGAAAAATCAGGGAAATATGATACCACCAAAGGAAACTAATAAATCTCCAGTAACTCACTCTAAAGAAATGGGGATCTACAAACTACCTGACAAATAATTCAGAATAATGGTTTAAATGAAGCTCATTGAACTTCAGAGGACACAGACAACTAGGTATCAGGAAAAACAATATGTAGAAATTCAACAAATTAAAAAAAAAACAAATGTAAGGAAAAAACTCTCCAGAAATCTTAGAACTGAAAAATAAATGACTGAATAGAAAAATACAATAGCTTCAAGAATAGACATAATGAAAGAAATAATTATTAAAATCCAAGACAGGTCATTTGAAATTATTCACTCATTGTAGCAAAAAAAAAATAAAAAAAATAAAAAAAATACAGTGAAGAAAGCTTTCTAGAACAAAAGAGGAAGAAAAGGGAAGAACATAGATTTAAAGAATTAATGGCTGAAAACTTCCCCAATTTGAGGAGAAAAATAGACATTTAAATTAATTAAAATAAGTAGTCACCAAACAGGGTTAAATCCAAAGAAGTTTACAATAACATAATTAAATTGTCAAAAGCCAAAGACATGACAGTTTTGAAAACATTAAAAGAAAATTGTCTTATCCCATATAAATACTTTTACAGGTAAACAATTATTGAAGGAGTTTGTTATCATTAATTCTGCCTTATAAGAACTGTAGAAGATAATTTTTCAAATTAAAATAAATAATCACAAACAACAAAACAAAACTGTATGAATATATAAATATCAGTAGGCAAAGTAAGAATATAGACAAACAGAATATTGTAATACTACAGTGATGGTATAAATTTTTTTAAAATCCTAGAACAAAAATTAAAAGACAAAAATATTAAGAATAATTGTAACCAAAAACACATTAATGAATACTTAACAAAGAAATAAACTATGTGTAGAGAAAAGTAAATTGTACATTTTTTTGTATGTGACTAAAGCCTCAACATGAGTTTGGGTGGCAAGAAACCATATTTAGGGGCTGGGGTTGTGGCTCAGTGGTAGAGCATTTTCCTGGCACATGTAGGGCACTGGGTTTGATCCTCAGCACCACTAAAAATAAATAAAAATAAAACAAAGGTATTGTGTGCATCTACAACTAAAAAACTTTTAAAAACCACATTCAAACCATAGTACTCACCAAATTATATGCATTAATTATGTTTTCATATACCAATTATACCTCAATACAGTTGTGAGGAAAAGGCATGTGTAATAATTATCATTCTCAATATATTAGTATGTAATTAATAAAAAATAATGTTATAGTGAAGCAGTTTTTGAATGATTAATAAATTTTTAAAAAGAAAGAAAATGTATTTTGCTCATATTATTGTGTTCCTAACATCTGGACACAATGCCTGCCATAGAGTAAGCATTTGATAAATATTGTAGAAAAGTTGATTAAACCAAAAAACATTCTAGATCAAAGGACACGTTGAGGCTTAGAAAGCATATTTCACCAATTAATTGAGTTCATTGGTGCTACTACTTTAGTTTACTAAAAAATCTTGTACTTGGCAGTGGGAGAAGAGTTTACATGGAAATAAAAGAATGAGAAAGAGTATACTAGGTAGACAAACATCCAGTGAAATGCAGAGTTTGGTGGAAACTACATGCTATGTGATCTGTGTATTTGATATATATGTTTACTTGATATGTAAATTTACACAAAGTGGCATAGGATAAGTTTAGATAGGTAGACAGGACTAGTTCATGTAGGCTAAAATAAGACATTTGAATATTAATAATGTCCAATGAGAAACTAATGCAGTTTTGAACATGTCAAATTTGTTTTTAAAGGGTTACTCTGGTACAAAGAGTGGATTTAAGTAGGAGACAAGGAAAATGAGGGAAGCAATAAGAAATAGTCCCTAAAGGTAATGACAGAAATCATTAGATTTCTGGCAGAACAGAATGGGAAATGAGAGAGAAGAGATACCAAAAATAAAATATAGATTTTTGGTTTAAGATAAACAGAAAGAATTAAGGAGATAATCATTTTTCAATGTTGTTGAAGAGGGAGAAACTTGCATGATACTACCTTAAGTTGCTAAATAGCTGAATGGTTGAGGAGACTATAGAGTTATTTAGATGGAAAAAGACAACCTGGATTTGAATTAATGTAATGTAATTTTCTAGCCTTATTCTATGCCCAAGTTATAAGCAACATTTAAAAGGTACTCTGGATAGAATTCTTTAAAGAAGTTAATAAAATGCGATCATTATTTTGAAGAAAATTTTCTGTAGCCTCATATCTTTCTAAAATTTTCATTACAAATAGTAATTTCTCAAAATGGAGAAATAAATTCTGATTGTATGCTATAATTATAGTCATTGGATCTAACTAAGCCTTTCCATCATGGAAGTAGCTAATCCAAATTAATTTCTTCTTTGTAAGTTTTCTCTCCTCAGTAGTTGTTTACTATAAGAGTGAAGTAACTGATCTATAGTTAATTGATGCATTAATCCACCTATGAATTAATGTAAGTAGCTACATGTGTTATTTATTCTGTGCCTTAAAGTAATCTCAGATGTGTGCTTCTACAGCATCTGTATCTCAAGACAGAGTCCATTGTATACCACAATGGAATATAAATAAAATGAGTAAGTTAAAGCTATTTGATGATGTTAAATCTTAGGGAACATAGTGATGATAGTTTCTCACCTTCAGTCAAATATAATACTACCAATAGTCTTCATTTCAGTCGTGCTTGTCTTCTTTTTTTAAAAAAGTACCATTCTTTTGAATCTAATTAGGGAAAGATGAAATTGATAGACATCTTTACACTATGAGTTGCTTTTCACCAACAGTGAAATTTGCACTATATGCAAATGACTCTGCTAAAATTCCATGACCCAACCAGGTAAAATAAAAGAAACCAATGACAAAGGATTAGAATATAATGGTCAAATGTGAGGTTTTTATAGTGTCAGATACTACTTATTTTTGCTTGTATTCTCAAAGGCATTATGATTGATTATATTAATATTTGAATAGTATACAACTTTTATTTTGAATAAGATTTGTTTAGTGTGTTTTTATATGTGCTCTGTGTGTGTGTTCAATCAAACCATCATGGAAAACTTTCAGGTTAGTTTCTAGTTTTGAAGACATTAACATTTTAGAAAACAATGTTCGTGTAAGATGGAGGCAGCTTGATATAACGTAGTAGGTATAAGATCTGTGTCAGATCTTCATGTACCACTTATTAATTGCTTACTTTAGAAAGAGCAGAAAGCTATTTACTTTCCTTGAACCTCTTTCTTCATCTTTCATAAGAGGATAAGGTCTGCTTTCAAGAGTTGCAATTTTTAAAAAGGGAATAAATACAAAATACCAATCACTGGTTCTGGCATAAAGTATTACTTGGACAAGTGTCTTCATGATTTGGAGGGTATATTTAGCATCCTATTTTTACAGTAGGCCTTGGCATTTACACAATGTGCTGATGCTTGCCAGATATGATTCTTTGTAAGCAGATGAGGGGCTCTATGAGAGCACTTTTTACAGTATCTGCCCAGCTTCAACTATATTTTATGCTCTTCAGCTATATTTTGTGGCTGCAGACCCTCAGTAGCCACTTAGCTGAATAAGGTAGACATCTTACATAGTCATGGGCAAGCCTGTGTCACGCACTTGAAAATTAGGAATTGGGGACTGGGGATGTGGCTCAGTGGTAGAGCGCTTGCCTAGCATGTGTGAGGCACTGGGTTTGATTCTCAGCACCACATATAAATAAATGAAAAAAATAAAGGCCCATCAACAACTAAAAAAACATATTTTTTAAAAAAATTAGGAATTGGAAAGAGAATTAATTTGACCAGAGAAGTGGTTCTCAGCCTTCCGTGTACAATGTGATTCCTTGAAGAGATTATTAAGAATGTCTGAGTCACACTCAAGAGATTATAATGTAATCATTGTTTGAAGGCTACTTGGTGTTCACATCATAATTTTTAAAACTCTCCTCGTGTTTCTTATGTTTAAAATAGAAAATGAATGGGGTAGACCAACATAATATCAATCAATATGGATAAAGAAATAGAGGAAGCCAACTGGAGAAAGGAATGGATTTATATTTTTGATAACATTTTTTTGTATATATGGGTATATGTGCTGTATGTGTGTACTCAATCAAGCCATCATGAATAGCATTGTTTATTTTCCAATATTGAGGCTATTCATATTTTAGAAAAATAATGCTTATGTAAGATAAGGGAGACTTGAAAAGAGAGAGCTGGATCTTATGGCTTTCCTTGAGAATTTCTAGCCTTTTCTGGAGGCCCAGTCACATTCCTACTTGAATTTCATAAGATTGTTCTGTACCCACATAATAACCATATGAGGCTAGTTTCTGTTGCTTGTGACCAAAGGGTTGTCCATTATAAACTAGAAGTAAAAAGTCAAGGAATATAGAAAAAAATCTTATATTTTAGGCAGGATCCTACCACAATCGTGAAGTTAGAGAATCTTTATGTCACTTTATGTGATTGCATTATACAATGTATATATTTACATAACGCAGTGACTTAGTAACCCAGAGCAGTTACTGACTATTCCCACTAGATGGCTCTTTGGAGAATCTTTACATTAGAACTATGGAATAGTGGACTTTTGCATATTTGGAATAAAGTTAATGATTATTTCATCTAGATTGATTATCACCTTACTGGAAACTGATGTGAAAAAGAGGCTAAATTTCCAAGATTTCTAGTTTAATCACTCAACAAACATTTTTAGCATCTTTCTGCCAAGTCTTATACTAATGTGCTAAAATTAAATTAAGCAGGATGTGTGTGTGTGTGTGTACAAGTACAGAGTATGAAACAAAATAATTTTACTTGTGTAAATCCATATAAGTTTCCCAGCAGAAATGACAGCTGGACTGACTCTGGAAGGCTTAACTGAAATTTTCAAAGCATTTAAATCAAGTAGAAAATAATATTTCATGAAAAAAGTCTAGATACATAGATGCATTAATGGATTGATGACTTTTTTAAACACTGCAAGTATTTTAGTAAACTGAAGCATAAGAATATATGCATTATAAGAAATGGTAGGAGATGATATTAGTGAGAGTAGAGGGTGAAGAATCGAGATCAAAACTAGGATTATATAATATAAGCAGTTTATTCCTTATTCTGTAGGTAGTGAAGGACCTTGAAGAAATTTGCAGATGGAAATGAAATGAGAAAATTTAAGTGTAACCTATATAAATTTGGGAATTCTCATAATCTATGCTGTCAAGTTAATTTTTAGAATTGTATTTTTAGCGACTAAAATCTTTACTCAATCTCTCCAGAAAAAAGAAAATACTTAGGGGAAAAAAGCAAACTATAAAAGAAAATGATCTTTAGACATTTCTCTCATTTTCAAAGTCTCACATGTCTGGCAAAGACTTCTAAAATAGAAATGTTATTCCTTATTTTTGTACTCTAAGAGCTGGACATCTAGATTTCCCTTAACTGCCATTTTTACCATCCTCACTTCAGTTCTTTATGACTTTACATCCTTTTCTTTTCAGTTTTCTTTTGTTTTGTTTTGTTTTCCACTAAGTGTATGTTGAGCAACCTAAGAGGTGTTGTGGTTTTGCCACTGAGTAAATTACTGTTATTCACTTAACTGCTTTTGGCTTTAGTTTTCTCTTTGTAAGATAAAGCTTTTAAAGTAGTTCATATTTTTGGCTGTTTGAGTTCTATTTTTTTTTAACTTTCAGAAATAATAATGTCACTGAAATGTCAATTCAGAGCAGTCTTTGGAGGACACTAACAAGCAGGGTCTTTACCTGGATCTTCACTTGATGGGGTTTAGAGTATTATTGCTTTTCAAAAATTATTTTAAGCAAGCTATGGATAGGGGGGAAAAAGGGAACATCTACCAATGTAACAGAATAGGGAGTCCAGATATGAGCCCACATGTGTGTGGTGAAATGATTTTCAATAAATATGCAATTGGGAAAGGAGAGTCACTTCAGTACATGATTTTAGGGAAAGTGGATATCCACATGCAGAAGAATAGAAGGGATACTTACCTCACACCATATACAAAAATCAATTCAAAATGGACTGAAGACTAAAATATAGGACCTAAACTGTCAAATTACTGGAAAAAAACAGGGGAAAACTACATACCATTGGTCTGGGCAAAGATATTTTGAATTTAACCCCAGAAGCACATTCAGTAAAAAAAAAAAAAACTAGACAAATGAGATTATGCCAAAATAAAAAGATTCTAGAAGTACTGCAAAGGAAATAGCAGTGTTCAAATAAATCTATGAATTGACAGAAAATATTTGCAACTTATATATCCAGTAAGGGGTTAATATCCAAAATATATAAGGAGCTCAAATAGCTCAAGAACAACAAAAAAATAATTTAATCTGGAAAGCAGTATGGAGACTGCTTAAAAAACTTGAAATGGAACTACCATTTGACCCAGCTATCCCACTCCTTGGCCTATACCCTAAAGACTTAAAAACAGCACACTACAGTAAAGCAGCCACTTCAATGTTTATAGCAGCACAATTCACAATTTGCAAAACTGTGGAAGCAACCCAGATGTCCTTCAATAGATGAATGGATAAAGAAACTGTGGTACATATACACAATGGAATATTATTCAGCAATAAAAGAGAATAAAATTATGGCATTTGCAGGCAAATGGATGGAATTGGAAAGCATTATGCTAAGTGAAGTAAGCCAATCCCAAAAAACCAAATGCCGAATGTTCTC
>PVHX01013499.1:0-27759 GCA_004024805.1 Geosciurus inauris | reverse complement strand
GCAAATGGATGGAACTGGAAAGCATTATGCTAAGTGAAGTAAGCCAATCCCAAAAAACCAAATGCCAAATTGTCTCTCTGATTAGTGGATGCTGATGAATAAGGGAGGTGGGATTGGGAAACATAAGAGAAATAGAGAAACATTGGACGCGACATGGGGGAGGCGGGGGGCAGGAAAGGGGAATGGGTATAGTAAAGATGGTTGATAAAAAATAAATAAATAAATAAATATATATACATATATATATATATATATACTGTTCATTGAAAGTGCATATAAAGATGTTTAATATGAAGAATGTAATCTGCTTATAATTTTGTGCAAAGTTAGAAAAATTATGATTGTAACAATATTTTTTTCTATTTGCCTCAACAAATGTTTTCAGTGAATAGTGTGTACAGCTTCTGAAAATTTGTTTTTTTCTGTTATGTTTGATGACATGTATTAAAATGCAACTTTTGAGAAAAATTTAAAAAAAGAAAAAAAATAAATAAGCAAAAAAAGAAAGAGAGAAATGGAGGAACTCTGGATGCGGCATTGGGGACGTGGGGGGTGGGAAAGGGGAATGGGTATAGTAAAGATGGTTGATTGAGATCGTTATCACTACCCTTGGTGCATGTATGAAGACACAATTGGTGTGATTTTATCTGGTTTGCAACCAGAGAAATGGAAAAACTGAGCTCTATATATGTACTATGACTTGAAATGCAATTAAATAAACTAATAAAAAAAATACACAAAGGACCCAAACAGACATTTCTCAAAGGAAGACATATAAATGGCCAATAGATATATGAAAAAAGGGTTACTGTCACTAATCATTAGATAAATGCAAATTAGAACTACAATGAGATGTCATCTCATTCTTATCACCTGGCTATTATCAAAAAGATGAACGATAACAAATATTGCTGAGGATATGAAGAAAAGAGAACCATTGTACATTGTTGGTGGGAATGTAAATTAGCACATCTTATGAAAAATTGTATGGAGGTTCCTTAAAAAAAAGAAAAGAAACAAAAATAGAATTTCTATATGATCTAGCAATTCCATTCCTAGGTATTTACTCAAAGTATTTGAAATCAATATATGTCAAAGACATGCCTATACTTCCAAGAGCATAGAAGCCCCATTCATAGTAGGCAAGTTATGTAATCGACCTATGTGTCCCTCAACTGATTAATGAATAAAAGTGTGCACACACATTGAAATACCATTTATCCATTAAAAAGAAAGAAATTCTGTCATTTGTGAAAACTTGGATTAAACTGAACAGTGTTTTGTGGAGTGAAGTAAGCCAGGCCCAGAGAGAAAGATACTTGCATGTTCTCACATGTGGAATCCAGAACAATTGAACTCAAAAAAGGGAATAGAGGCCGGGCACGGTGGCACAAGCCTGTAGTCCCAGCACTTAGGGAGGCTGAGACAGGAGAATCATGAGTTCAAAGCCAGCCTCAGCAACGGTGAGGCGCTAAGCAACTCAGTGAGAACCTGTCTCTGCATAAAACACAAAATAGAGCTGGGGATGTGGCTCAGTGATCGAGTGCCCCTGAGTTCAATCCCCAGTACCAAAAAATAAAAAAGGGACTAGAATGGTAGTTAACAGAGGATATGGGGTGGAAGAATGGAGAGGTGATGGTCAATGGGTACTAGATCTCAAACAGGAGTACTTTTGAAATCTATTGTACTAGCACATTGAATATAATTAAGAATATTGTACATTTCAGAACTGCTAATAGTAAATTTCAAATGTTCTTACCACAAAAAAAGTTCCGTATTTGAGGTGATGATCATGTCTCTAACTTGATTTAATTATTTATAAATCATAACATTACTTTGTACTTAATAAATATATGTAACTATAAATTGTCAATTAATAAAACAAAAGTTTAAGCAAAAATTGTTTTAATTTACTTTTTAATATTTCATGTTAATTTTGTTCCTTACTGAAATATGAAAAATACAGTAAGCAAAAATTCTAAAATTACAAGTCATCTAAACTTTTTTATTCTGAGAGATAATTCTCATTAATATATTGATGTGTACCCTTGGTGATAGATGGAGAAAGAGATATGTTTATATGTATATATTTACTGAAACCTGTACATTTATCTATAGTGTTAGCTCACACTTGTCTCAGTACATAACAAAACTCTCATGCCAATACATTCATTTCTTTTTGTCATTTCTGATGTTAGCAAGCATTCCCTTATAGGGCAAACTCTCATGGAACTAGTGTATATTGGTTGGTATCTGGTTTTTGTTAACATTATCGGATGACTGGAAAGATGGTATTGTCTGAAATTGAAAATCTGTATGCATATTTTTTAGGAAGGAACACACTGAGATACATTTTAAAGTTGAATTGGAAATAGGGCCAAATGTCTACCTTTGGAGGTTTGAAATTTCTAAGAAATCCCAATTTGGAGTTTGCATTTGGGATTTGGGAAGAATTAGCCTGTGGTGAGAGCAGACATTGAGATGCTGAGTTCCCTGAGCTAGACTACAGAGGCGAGCAGCACTACATTGCAAAGAAGAGCCAAGAAGCCAAAACCAGAGGCAGCCCTGTTACAGTGGAATTTTAGGTTATATCAAACACAAGTGCACAGCAGTAGCAATTTTATAAATAAAATGTATATTTTATGAGAAGCTGTACTTCTCATGTGAAAGAGTTGGTGTGTACGTGTATGTTTACATTTCATTACTTGTGTGCTTTGGTATATTGCATTTGTTTTTGTTTTGTTTCAAACCTAAGGGAAATCTAGCAAAATCTTGTCCAATTCATTTATTTTCACAATATTAAGGTTGTAATCTTAAGAATTTGAGGGCAATGATCTGTTTATTTAAGACTACACAAATTAGCCAGTGCAAGTTGAACCAGATATATACATCTACTTCCTTGCAGTTGCCTAATGCCATATAAAGCAACAACTTGAAATTAAATTCATTTGTAAGATTGAAGAGATTACATATTTTGGTAAATAGCCATAAAAAGAGAGGGAAACTTACTGCGTCATTCATTTTTATCTAATAAAGTATACAGCACCACAGTTATCTCTTCTATTGATATTAGACACATGGGTACCCAATGTTGTTTCTGTTTCCGAGATTTGAAATGTAAGGAAGTTGTTTCTAAAACTTTCCAAGTATTTCCTAACCTCTTCCTCTCATGTCAGGAAATTACTCATTAGTCTAACTTTAAACTAGCTTGATTCAATTTAAATTATGATAACAGAGCTAAGAATACACCATCAAGAGTGATTTCCCAGCAGATGTGGTGGTGCATGCCTGCCATCCCACTGAAGGGAGCCTGAGGCAGGAGGATCACAAGTTTGAAGCTAGCCTGAGCCACTTAGGCCCTCAGCAACTTAGACTTTGCCCCAAACTAAAAAGTAAAAAGGACTGGGGATGTAGCTCAGTCATAGGGTATCCTGGATTCAATCCCCAGTACCCCAAACAAACAAACATCAACCAAAAGTGGTTGTCTCCTGCATCCATCTGTACGTACTTGCATGGACACAGGCATGCACATATATCCACTCCACAAATTCCCAATTCCCTATATTATACATTATAACTATTTCCTTTGTTTATAATCCTTTTAATGGTATTGCAGTTCTTTGTGAGGGCAGGAGAAATTGTGTTCAAAAGTTGACTACCAAATACTCAGAAATAAGCCTTGTGCCTTGTATGTCTGGGGATTGTACCTCAGTGGTAGAGTGCTTGCCTAGCATGTGGGAGGTCCTGAGTTTTATCCCTAGACAGACAGACAGACAGACACACACACACACACACACACACACACAAGGGTGAGGGGAATAAAGAAAGAATGATATCCTGGAAATCAAGCACATCCCTGGCTGTAAGTTTCTGCCATAGTTGAAGGCTGGATGCCATGAGGCATCTTTTTGCAGACCAGAAACACAATAGTCTTTCAATTGGCAAGTTGGATGCCTTTTTACATATTAAGTGAACTTTACTTTGCATTATAAATGGTGAAGGGCTAGAAGTCATTTCTATGCAAGTCATGGAAATCTTTATCTCCAGAAGACACACTCCTATAAAATTAAAGTTCTGCTCAAATAACTTTTCTTTTGAGTGATGATTCACAAGAGAAAGAAGTTCTACTTTTGAATTAACTAGCCCTGTCCATTCAGTAACTACTTTGGCTGAGAAAATTCATCCTTTTTATATTTTCCAGTATTATTTGTCTTTCAGAGATAAACAGAGCAAAAAAAGAGAGGGAGAGGAAAGAGGGAGGGAGGGATAGAAAGAGAGAAGAGAAGAGAGAGGCGAGGACATTTAGTAATCTTCAATGTACCGTGTACATATGTATTTATATCAAATCATTCCAATTATTCTGCAAGGTAGCCTTAATACATGATCACTTAACAAAAGTAAGTATGGAGTTTTTAGTGCCAATTGAAGATTTTGACATAAATTGTTTGGTACCTGTTTGGTTTCTGAAAAAGCAAACTCCCCTAATGCACGTGAGTACATTATCCACTTTCCCAATTAGATGTCTCCCTCTGGCTTATTATTTCCTGCATTTTAATATCCCCATGGGGTAGGAAATTAGGCAGCTGGCTTTCCTACTGCTATACTGAAAACTATAGAGGAGAAAACACAGGGACATGTTAGGTGGTTTCCTAAAATCACATAAGCAGTAGTGAGATTACTGTAAATTGAATTTAGGCCTTTGACTTTCTGTTGTCCGTATCTCTGAGCACTAAGACATTTTCATAAATTAAGTACAAAGAAGCTGGGTTAATGGAACCAGGGAGATAAATTCTAAAATTATTCCCTTTTGTGTTTGAAACTCAGTATGTTTTAAATAGAGTTGTGTGTTTGATTGATTTTTATTTGTTAATACTCTCTATACTGCTTTTTAAATTAGAAAAGGACGATAATTACATATGAATTTGGTTCATTGCTGACTGACTTTTGGCCAGATTTCATGATTTGTAAACAGATTGGTGTAATCTATATGAATTCAAATGCTATGTTCAAGTGATTTTTATAAAACAATTATACAGTTAATTCAGATTGATACAGCAATTATTCACTCTTTGTTTTTCTAGTCACAATACGGAGCTTCAGTTTCCGCCAAGCCTGAACTACCCCTCTTTTACACTCCTATTGACCTGGTGGACATTAGTGTGGAAGTGGCTGGATTGAAATTTATAAATCCTTTTGGTCTTGCTAGTGCAACCCCAGCTACCAGTTCATCAATGATCCGAAGAGCTTTTGAAGCTGGATGGGGTTTTGCCCTGACCAAAACTTTCTCTCTTGATAAGGTAAGAATATATTTTTGAAGTCATGCCTAATGTATAATATGTACTTTAATTAAGGCAAAAATAATACATAATGGGAATATAATGACCAAGATATAGTAATTATTAAACTATTTAACAAGACCTATTGTCATAACGCATCAGGCTTTAACTTCCTTTCATTTCATCTATTCTGCTGAAGGAGAGGTATGGCATGTATTTCTCATTTTGTATTATCTAGGAAGCATCAAAAATATAAATGTTATAAGAGTGACTTCACTTAATCATATGCTCTGCATTTTTTTAAAAATATCTTTTAGTTATGCATGAACACAGTGTCTTTATTTTGTTTATTTATTTTTATGTGGTGCTGAGGATCGAACCCAGTGCCTCACACATGGGAGGCAAGCGCTCTGCCACTGAGCCACAACCTCAGCTCCAGCTCTGCATTTTTATATAAATACATACATGAAAATTATACATATTAATAGAATACTATATAATGTTTTGATATATGTATATGTTGTGTAAAGTTTAAGTCAGGCTAAACATATCTATCTATTCAAACATTTATCATTTCTTAATGGGAAAAACATTCAAATTCCTTTCTTCTTTTTTCAAATACACAGTATATTATTGTTTTCTATGGTCATCCTACTATGCAATATAGTACCCCAGAACTGCTATCTAACTGTAGCTTAGTATCCATTAATCAACCTCTCTCCATCTGTCCTTCTCTCCGACACTTTCCAACCTCTGATAAACACCATTCAACCCTCAATCTCTATGAGATCAACTTTTTAATTATAACATATGAATGAAATCATGCAAAACTTTTTTTTAATATCTAGCCTATTTCACTTAACATAATGATCCCTAGTGACACCCATGTCATTGCATGAATGAAAATGATAGGCTACCATTCACTTTATAGCTGAATAGTATTCCATTGTACATACCACTGCCTTTTTTCTTTTTTCTTTTTTACTGTTCTTCAGCTGATGGACTGAGTTTGTTCCCATTTCTTGATTGCTGTGAATAGTGCTGCAATGAACATGGAAGTACAGATGTTATAGACATATTGATTTCATTTCTTTTGGATATATAACCAGTGCTAGAATTATTGGATTATATATTAATTCTATTTATAATTTTTTTGACATTTTTAATTGTTTTGTGATATTAGATGTGTGTAAATAAGAACACATGCTTCAACTGGAAGTTAAGGGAGACCATGAATTTGGTTTGCACAGAAATCTGGGATCAAGTTAATGTCAAAAATAATCTCAGCCGGACGCGGTGGCTCAAGCCTGTAATCCCAGCACTTAGGGAGGCTGAGACAGGAGAATTGCGAGTTCAAAGCCAGCCTCAGCCACGGCGAGGCGCTAAGCAACTCAGTGAGACCCTGTCTGTACATGAAACACAAAATAGGGCTGGGGATGTAGCTCAGTGGTTGAGTGCCCCTGAGTTCAATCTTCAGTACCAAAAAAAAAAAAAAAAAAAAACTCAGTTGGTGTTTGTAATAAGATTTTTCATGATTTTTGAATATAGCAACTTTTTCAAAGAAAGATACCCTGAGGTTCATAAGATATTATGAGTCTACCCAGATCACAAAAGGGCATACTTAGTAGGAAATAAACAACATATTAAAGTTGACATTGATTATCTGAAGTACACAAACCATATACATGCATGCTATCTAAGTTGGATGATTTATGCAGTGGAACATGACATCCATATATGGTTTTAAATCAGAAGAGAGCTACAGAATTTAACATATCTTAGACCATTTATTGATAAAATTTTAGTTGCTAAGCCACTCAATGTATTCAATACTAACTGGTAGTTAGTAATAATTAATGTACAAGAATGTGTGGATCTAGCAACTAAGAAAAGAGTATCATTATTTAAATCAGGCTTATCCTTAGGCAATGAAAATAATAGAGAACAAACATGCCCCATTAAGCACTTTCTCTCCCTCTTTCTTCTCCTACTAGGATCAATAGCTAGCATTATTATGGGTAAAACATTACAGCTGTCTTCCTGACAGCTTTACAAGATGCTATGTATAAGTGTGGTCAAGAAAATCGAGAGAATCTTCAAAAGTTGGAAAAATAAGTGCTGAAAAAATATATTTCTTAAAGATTTTTATGTTTAAATACCGAGAGGGTCTTTTTTCTAAATAAATCAGCTAAATATATAGAAAGCCTTCCATTAAACAAAGTGTAAAAATGAAAAGAAAATACTAGTTTCCATTTTAGAATATCATGAATAGATTGCTTACAATCTTGTAGAATATTAATAGTATATTTGTCTTTTTTCAACACATCCTTTAAGAGTTACTGGAGAACTGTAATCAAATGTTTAATCTGTTGAGGAAAACAGTCTCAGATAGCATTGAATAACTATACCCATTATGTTATTTTAGAATACATATGTGAAAACTGAAATAGATGGTTAATCAGGTATAAGTGAAGGATTATGGCAAAAAAGGCATTTGCTTTAGATTTTCTTTGCTTGCAGAAATTGAATTCTGATTAATCAGAAACATCAGTCTTTCCTCTGTTGGTGACATGCATTGATTTGTGATGCTGTGTCTTTCAGTAACCTAGAAGCACTTACCTTTATTAGAATCACCAACAGAAATAAATGTGGAAGCTAACTTTCTTCTAAACCTCCAATTTAAATTTAATCTATCAATTCAGAAGTCTGTGATGCTGGTTCAAAAGGGGAGTTATGAACAAATGCAAATTAAATTTGGCACATGAAACATAATTATGGGGGCCTTTTCAGAATTCCTACTTTACTTCTTTTGATAGCGAATACAAAAAATAATGTGCAAAGACTATTTTAAACACATTTTGCTGATTTTAAATGACAAAAATAATGATGCCACCTTGCATTTATATAATGTCATTTTCAAAAAAGATCACTTCCTATACATAAGTATGCAGAATATCTCATTTGCCTGATAAAGACTACATTTGGTTTTCTTATATTGTCCCTAATTAGTGATTAAAACTGTTGCAAATATATGATTAAGTCTTATGAACTTCTTTGCTTTCTTATTGGTGAAATGTAGCATACACCATTTTATTTTTTTTTCCTACAGACTTTTACAAAAGACATGTATTAAAGCATTATAGGTACTATATATTTGTGTGACATTATAGCATACCAATTGAGATTAGTCTTATTATAATTTATTATGCCAATTCAAGAATCTATTTAAAATGTATTAAAATTCAGAATCTTGACATTTGAAATTTGGATGCTTTTCATATGACAAAGGTTAGTCTATAGAGTTTTGTTATCATATGAAATATTAATATTTCACAATACAGTTTTGATGAAGTACAATTTTCCGAGCCTGCATATGATAAAGAAATTAAATGCTTACCAAGGGAGTTCAGTAAAAAATTAGAGCCCTGCCTGAACATCTGCTGGAAATTTTATTATCCTGTCCTACTGACAGTGTGGCTCCCTTGTTTTTCTAGATTGACAGCTGAATATTGCACTGATTTCTGCAGCAAATACGTTTAGGTGAACTTTGTTTCCCCCTCCTTTTTTTTTGTGGGAGTTCAGAACATGCTTTTGATTTTCATCCTATATTTTTTTTATACTCTTGACATTTGTAGATGCCAGATTGAGGTCTAATACGCTGTAGCAACGATAGACCATTGACTTACAGTGAAATGCCAGTTGATATCTCAGTAAACAGAAATATTATTATTCTTTACTGTGCAGTCTGTATAAAAACTGTATGTGCTTTCTTTAGGGAGGCAAATGATCAGATTTTTAATGTCAAATATAAAAAGATCTATGTTTGCTTTTGTGTTAAATAACATCAAAGATGGCTTTTATTAACCATATTCTTCCTTTCCAAATCAGTCTAAAAATATCCCAAAATAAATAACAAGATTTCTTTTGTTGATATTCCATTTATGTTTTTTTTTGATAATGATAAAATGATATTTAAAATAAAATATCACGTAAATATATATTGGGTTCAAGTTTAAATTAAAAATATTGGAGAGAAATCAACCTGTCAAGCTTAATTATTGTTAAATTATCATGACAAAACAGAGAAGTGCTCTTTTTAACTAGGACTATTAGAAATGGTTTGGACTTCACATAAAATAATTGCATGACCTCTGCCCAAACATTTTGTTTTTATTGATCATGTCTGTAAATTTTGTCCTGAGAGCTGCATGCTGCATATTCTCTATTGCAAATGTGTATGTGTGTGTGTGTGTGTGTATTTATATGTTAAACTTGTAATTTTTGGTAAGAAAAAGCCCTGAATGAACATATATCATTGTAATAGGCATTAGATTATTAGGTAAATAGGTAAAGGTAGAAAAGAGGCTCTAATACATAAAATATTGAAAACTGAAAAAAAATATTTAAGACTCCATTATTTCTTTGGGATCAAAGTATTGATTGTAGCAGTTTCTGTAAAATACAACCTTATACTACACAGCACAATGCTTAGTTCATAGGAAGGTTTGATAAATGTTTCATGAATATTCATTGGATAAATGAATTAATAAATGAAATAAATAGATTTTTGGCACCAGTATATTGAGTTTTTTCCCAAGCCATATGAACAGATAGTTAACACATAAAACAATTGACTGTTCTGAGTATTGATCTAAATCAAAGGTGAAAAGGCAAATTCAAGAATTTTCATATCCTATGTTATTTCTATAGTACATCTACACTAGTCTAAAAATGAAAATGTCAGTGAATTTTCTACCTGCATGGATTATACTTTTAAGGCTAAGATTGTTGAATAAGTATTTAAAATGCAGAGGATTATTGAGAAAACAGAATAAGAATCACATATTAGGAAAAGACATAAAAATCATCTGGCCCAATTATGTAAGCTCATGCATCAGTAGTCCTGACACAAGAAACGTAACCTGCTCCTGGACACTTATAGAGACAAGAAATACACTACATCTTTAAGGCAATGTAGCCTGTGATAGCAATGGAAAGATCTATTTTAGAAATATATTCCTTTTATTGACTCCAATCAGCCTTCTCATGAGTTGCATCCATGTTTTATGTATAGTTCTTCTCTCTGAAATATCATGGAATGAATTAGTGCAACTTCATACAAATAAATTGATTTTAAAACACAGTGCCCCCTCCCCATGTAAATAAATACCCTAAAGAAAGGCTAACAATTATGGACAGGTAGTATAAAGTACAGAAAAGAATTTTGGCCTGATAGACTCTAGTCTCTATCCAAAGTTGCTTCTAGATCACTATTGTGTACATATCGTTCAATAATATAGGTTGCTATGGTTGCCATAGTTGTTATTATTATCCATGTTATTCACTACCATCTATCCATTGCCTAGATTGCACAGACTAAATATCTTTCATAATTTATCTTTCTTAATTCCCATAATATCCCTCTAAGCTAGATACTGTTTTGTTTTCAGATGAAGTAATAGACTGAGAAAGTTAAATAAATCACCCAGGACTTAAAACAACTGTGTACTCATAATCACATATGTTGGCAATTTGGGCTGAGCTCATGCAGACAGCTCTCCGGCTTCACCTGTGTCTTCGGGCTCATTCATGCATTCACAGTCCTCTAGTGGATGCCTGAGCACTGGCAAAATGTTGTAAGGCATCTGGAGTCTCAGGTGGGATTGCTGTAATTGCTGAGCCCCTCTCTGCTTCATTGTCTCTCTTGCCTTGTGGTGTCTTATTATCAAGGAGGCTAGTTTGGACTTGTTCACAAGGTAGCAGTGTTCTAAGGGGACAAGGGTGGAAGCTGTAAGACCTATTGAGATGAGGACTCCAAAGTACTGTGTGTGCTCCCACCATATTCTTTCAGTCAAAGCAAGTCACAAAATCAGTTTATATTCAAGAAATAGGTAAATACCATCCACTTATTGACAAAAAGAATCCCAAATTGTATCACCAAAGGACATGAATACAAGTTGGAACTACCTTTCCAAATAGTCTTAACTTGCCCTTGGCTAATAATAATTTGCATCTTTTCCACAAGCAAAATTGCATCTATCCCTTTCCAAGACATTAAAATACCTTGATGAATGGCATTAAGCTCAACATCCATGACCTTGTGACCTCACCAGGTCCAGATGCATCTGAAGTTACTTTGAAACAATTTATCTGTTCCCCATACTCCCAACATAAAACAACATGGTCAAGCCAACCATGCTACTCTCCTTCAGAAATAGGAGAAATGGAAGACACATAGCAAATGTCCATAGCAATTTTGAAATCATTTGGCACTTCTTTCAGGGCTCTGAACTCCAGGGTTGGGGCAAGTTTCTGTTTAGGATCCAGTTCTGCTCCCTGGTAGTAATTCCTTAATTTATTGTTCCTACCTACTATGACCTCCGTCCTCTGGGCTGTTGATTCTGAGGTTTGCCCCCATACCCAGTAAATGACCATGTTGGCAGCTGAGTGACTCTCAGCATGTTCCTACTCCTGAAAAGAAGGTCAAGGTCCCCAGTCCTCTCTTCATTTTAATTGTTGTTTTAGTGCTCATTCATGGTGATGTCTTCATAAATTTTTCAAAAAACCTATTAACAGCTGATATGCCACATTCACAATTCTCTTTAAAACAGATTCTTTCAAGCTTGGATATGTATTGCTCCTGTGGCACTAGGTCCTTAACAATCTTAGAATTCCTGTTTTTTGCCTAAAATTCTACTAGGACCTGCGTGGAACCGTTCTAAAGTTGTAACAGCCTTACAAAAACATTCTTGATATAATATTTACTCTAAGGTACTTTCCATTGAAAATCGTTTTTCCATCTAGGAGAGACTAATTATAAAGAATAACTTTACTTTCTAGTTCAGCCAGCATTGGGCGCTTTTGACTTGGTCTAAGTTTTGCTTAGTAAATTAAATATATCCTCCTTCAGCTCTTTTCTATCATATAGTACCTTATTATACTTGGTTATAAACATTGCACTGACACTTTCAGCATTCTGTCTAGAGATTTTCTTCGTCAGATCCATAAATGTATTAAGTGCGTTTTCTATTTTCTGAATTACTCCCAACAGTGTTTTTGGCTATTGTTCTGTCACCATGTAATACAGGCTGCTCTTTCCCCAGCCCCTACCAAAATTTTTCCTACCACATTATAAGCCACTTCTAACAGTTTGTTCTACGTTTCTCGAGCATTTACTAACAGCCTACTCTTGGTTTTTCAAGGTTCTGCCTAACTCACAATCTCAAAGACTATATTACACATTTCTAAATTTGATATGTGAACAAGCATAAAGATTTCTGTATCATTATTACATAGCATATCACCCCACAACTTAGTGGTTCAAAGCAGCAATAAGTTATCTGCTTCGTTTCTACAGTTTGGCGATGCTGTCAGGACTCAGCTGGACTGGCTAGCCTTTGCTCCATTGATGTTACTAGTTTTCACTCATGTGTTTGCAGTCAGGTGACAGACTAGTTGATGGTGGGCTGATGACTGGCTCTTTTTTCGCAGTCTGAGTCCTCAGTTGGCATGGCAAGGCCTTTATTTCCATATGGTCTCATTTTCAAGTGGCTATACTGGGCTCGTTCACAAGGTAGTGGTAGTGGTTCCAAAAAGGCCAGAGGAGAAATTGCAAGTGGTTTTGAGGCTGACGCTGAGAAGAAGCACAGTAGGCTCCATAAGTAGGAGAATATTATCTTTCTTGTGTTCTATTGATAGGATCAGAATGAAAGAGCATGGCAATGGCTCCTCCCATTAAAAGGCTGAAACCACCACATCAAGATTTGAACCAAGATGTATTTGATACAAGTCCCAGCTCTCTCTACTATTATAGGAGTCTTCATGATTTATGCTTTTAGAACCTTGTTACTTTGTCCAAAATGAAGGTAGTTTTCCTTAGTGTTCAGAAGAAACTCAGAGTTAAGTGGATCAAGGACACCAAGTGCTTTCTTCCTGCTGGCAGTGCAGCACCTGGCTATGCTTATAGTTCTATTGAGAAATATAAATTACATAGAAACTTCAGTGAGAAAGAGAGCATTTTGATTTACAACCTTTGAGAATCCACAGTCATTCAAGGTGAATTCCCTATGCTGTTCTTCTCCAGCCACAGTGGCCTTCTTTCTAGTCTTCCAACATGGCAGCTTCCACTCTTTAGGGCTGTTTTGCTTGGTTACTCTTTCTGGGATGTTCTGCCATCAGATCTTTGCATGACCAGTTTTTGCATCTCATTCCTTTCTCAGATTAAAACTGTCTCCTTCGAGAAACCTTTGCTGACCATTCAAAACTCAGTCTTTTGTGCCACGTTATACTGGTGGGTTTTTTCCTCATCATACTTATGGCTGTATAAAATGGCCATGTTCTTGATTATTTGTTTGTTTGTGTGTTTGTTTTCTGTTTTAGCCTCTTGAAGTAGGCTCTGTAAAAAAAGGGATATTGTCTTTCTTATTCACTATTGCATGACCAGTGCCAAGAACAAGGTCTGGAAGATAGGAAAGGCTCAATGCATACTTGTTAGATGAATGGATAATTACAGGATTCTAATTTGGACCACAATTCCACATGACATCTCTTCAGTTTCTTGGAGACAGCTCTCATGCTCTATCCATAAGTCTTTTCTTTTTCCTTTCTAAATAGTCCTGTTTTCCTTCCCATAATAAGGTTTGCAGACTTTTTATCATGTAGGTTGTCTGTTCTCCCATGTGGATTTCAAGAAACTTGTTTCAATCCACATTATCTTAATTGAGAGGGAGTTGTGCCTGCACTTGCACAAATTGCTAGCACCTATCAACCAGACAAGAATTGAGGAATAGCATTTTCAAAACAATAAATGATAAAAATAATATTTAAAGCTCAAAGTTTCATAAATATGTTATGTAATATTTTGGAGCCTGGCTAATTTTCTTTGGATTACAAGACAGAATGTCACATTTATCTGTAACTTATTTTGGAAGGCTTTATTAGAAATAAAGATCTGGATGTTTTTGAAACATTAAATCAAACCAATTTATTTTATGATCAATAATTTCTGTTACCTCATCCTGAAGTTCTATGAAACCACACATGAATAATAGTTCATTGTGTTGTTTTTCTGCTGTCATTCTAGCTTCAAATTTTGTATATAATTAATTTCTGTTTATTGTATAATATTGTTCTCCTGATATACACTTGTGCATTAATTAAAATTAACTAAGTAGTTATGATTATTTAAATAGATACAATGTAAATTCACCTTGGAGTCTTTTTTATTCTAGAAACCAAAATGATTTTGTTGTGCCAAGTGTTCACAACCTAGCTAGGTTCTTTGATTATTATTTAGGCTTTTGTTATTGAAATTTATAAAATTGACTTATTCTCAAATGATAAAGGATGAGTTTATTCAAAAGCCACAGTTCACATGTACTAGTTTTGTGGGATGTTTTATCCAGTGTTTACTATTGTTTACTTGGTTCTTCTGTGATTTTACATCTTCTTAACAACAAAAGAATATATGTGGGCTTGTGTACATGTGTTCTTGAACACTCACTCACTCACCTGGGTGTGCCTTCAGTGTTGAAGCTAAATCTTTCAAGGGGGAATCTAATAAATACACAGTCACCTCTCCCCAAAGTTCTAATTTAATCTTTCTTGCCAGTAACGCCATGTTTGCTAGACTTAGTTCATTAAATGGAAAATATAAATTAAGATGTTTGTAAGCACTAATGTGAATATATGTCTAATACTAAGGAAATTTTTAAATAATGGCCAAAGTGATATTTTTAAATATATACATGGTTAAAGTTATTCAAATTGCTCCAAATAAATTTTTATACTTTATTTCAAATTTGGGCTAGTTGACTATGAAGCACACTAATCAATTTTTCAATATAATTACATCCTCACTTCTTCTCTGTTTCAGGCTGTGATTTCACACTTGTTAATTAGTTAATCATTTTTATAGAGAGGACAAGGTGAGATTCAAAGAGACTTTTTAATAATAGAAATTGATGTGTATAATTTTGATTCAGGTTAGCTGGTAAATGAACCTACCTTGTAATGGAAAATACCTCTTATTCATTGAGCTTGTTTGCTTGCTTCCATCTTCTCTCTCTCTCTCTCTCCCTCTCTCTCTCTTTCCAGACTGAGATTAAACCCAGCAGTGCTCTACCACTGAGTTACATCCCTACATAATCTAGCCATTTTATTTTGTTTTGAGACAGGATCTTGCTAAAGTGCCCAGGTTGACCTTGAGCTTGTGACAGAATGCCCCAGTCTCCTGAGTATCTGGGATTATAGGGCTACACCACCATCCCTACTCTTCCCTTCCCTTCCATTCCCTTCCCTTCCTTTCCCTTCCCTTCCCTTCCCTTCCCTCCCTTCCCCTCCCCTCCCTTCCCTTCCCTGCAACTGGTTCCCTTCCCTGCAACTGGTCAAGGTTCATGGAAAAATATCACAATTATTACTAATGGAAATTTCCTTATAGTTCTTCCGTTTGAGAATGTGATTTTGTCCTTTTGCTTTCTCATGTAATTCTGCAGATTTCAAATTTGACAGTTAAAAGTCTCCATATTCTGGGTATATATAGATGAAGCAATTTTTGGTTGAAATTGAGATGGATTGAACTTGGTAATACTTTCCTTGCCTTTGTATTTTCTTTATTGCTTTGAACAAGATTCTAGTCATTACTATGTAGGAATATTCTTAATCCTTCTGAAAAAAATACTTCAAAAACTGTGATTATCCCACTGTCAAACTTTTTACTAAGGACATACCTACACTGGTTATTTTGTTGCAAGATTTATTCAATTTTTAGTATAATTGTTGTTCTCTTTATACTTCTTTTTCTTATAGAACTTGCAATATGATTCATATCCAATTGCCACTATTTCTGAAATAAGATGCCATAAAAAAACAAGGTGTCATTAACTCAAGGAAGTTACTGATATTTTAGAGAGTCAGCTACCCTGTAAGATACCCACTGATTTTTCTTATCCTACATCCTCCTCTGCTTCTGTCTCTTTAGCTCAGCCCACTGCGCTTTGCATCATGCTCTGCTTATTCATGTGCATGTTTTTCCACAACATCTCATATGTTTGGAACAATTTCTAGCTTTTCTTCTGCCCAATTCACCCTCCGTTAATGTTAAAATTTCCCTTAAAATTTCATTGAAGTGTCATGTTAAGGTATATCACTAAACTCAATGCAACTGAAATCTTAATAATTCCCTTTATGTACTTTTTAAAAAAAATCTCACTCAAACATTTCTTAGGCACTGACTGGGATTGTGTGTGTGTGTGTGTGTGTGTGTGTGTGTGCGCGTGCGTGCTATAGAGACCCTAAACTCTACCTCAGAAAGTATGTGCCTTGTGATGTTAACATAGGCAACAGAAATTTTTTGACTGAAATGTTGCTTAATAAGCAGTATCCCCTATCCTTTTTTAAAACAAGAAAATTAACTTCACATTTGACTTGTGTGTTTATTCCGAACAGAAGGGATAGCACATGAATATCTATTATGAAGGTGCTAAGCATATTTAAAATTCAGCATAGTATATCATAAAATGGCATAAACAATTTTAAAGACAAGAGGGACTTCTTGCTAGCTAGGGATTTCAATGTGATTGTGTAGATAAGAGGGACTATGAAGCGGTTTGAAACAGAGGGTTTGCGTAATTCAACTTGGAAGCCATTGTTGATCACAACATATCTCCATTCACTTTTCTAACAACTTTCTGTTCTCCCCTCTTGTGGACTCTTTTCTGATAGAACAGCTTTAATAACTAGGTTTATGTTTCTATCATCTCTACTGTTTTGCTCTTCTAATATTAAAAGGCCACTGACAACATACATCTTCTGTGCCTATGCTAATTGCTCTTTCCCCACATTCTAAGCTTTTATAGAGTTTTACTAAATTGATACAAGATGGAAATGATTCTTTAACAGTTTGCTCATTTTTCCTTGCCTAATATAAGCTTCTGGAAGTCAGGTTCTGTGACCTTCAGGCCTTGTGAATGAAGGGGTACGTAGCACCACTAATTGAGCACTTCTCTGTTCAGCAATAATATGGAAATCAAATTGATAAATGTTACTACCACATGAAAACTATTTCCACATTTTTGCTAAATATAATTTTGTACAACTCTAATATTTTCTTAAATAGACAGGCATTTTTTTAGACTGACCCTCCTTATAGGCACTTTCAAGCATTCTTCAAAACTACTTCCAGTCCCTTGGGAACTCCCCTGTGGTTTTTTGGAATCTTTCTTTGGTCATGGCTTACTCCCCACATAACTCCTGGGAGCACACTGAGTAACGTTCCTCTGCTGAGATTTGTTTGTTTTCCCCTATAGTACAGCTTGACACCTCACAGCGTCTTATTTTATATGGGTCCTTTACCAGAGGAAAATCTTACTTTTCCTTTATCCTGACAAATCCTAGGTGCAGGCTGGTTGTCATAAAGGTACATTTCTTTGAAATCATCTTCTTTTAGAAGTCAAGTGACACCTCACCTTTTAGATATATCAAGCAGACTGGGACGCTGTACATTGTGAGCCACCTCTCCAAAGGAGAGAAGAAAAGCAGCAGGGTGCACATACAAAGTGTTCTGAGGGTTCTGTTTAAACACCTGACCTGGGGCTTGAGATGGCAGAGAGACTCAGAACACACCATCAGCATACTCCAAAGCATTTCATTAATCACTATTAATATGCTTAACTTATTGTGTATCCTTATTAGAACGAAGGATGCAGGAGTTCCCTGAGCAGGTTTTTGTCATCCACCTGGATGTTACTGCAACGGGAAAATTTATTTTTGTGACTTATTTCAGTATTCCTTAAGGTCTCAGCCAACATGTACAATTTTACACTCTTTTAATATCTAGGTCAAATTTTAATTATTGACAACATTAATTATATGAAAAGGCATTATTAAAAACCGTACATTTCATAAAAGTTCTCTCATACAGTGTCTTTATTCTAGATTTTGCATGTGTTGTATAATTTTTTAATATGGCAGTGGGGTTTAGTCCAGGTCTTTCAAGAAGCAGTTGCCACGTTGAGACTAAATATGTATTTATTAGGTGAAATCCCTATGGGATAAATTATGGAGGGAGGTGAGGAAGGTTGGGAGAGCCATAAGATTACAATGTAAGTCTGGCTCTGAGTAAAAGAAATAGAGGGAAGATTTGAAGGAGGCATCCAAGAATTACTTGCAGTCTAAGAAAACTTGATCAAAGCCACTGAGGAGTCTTTGTGTCTCTCAGGGCCGACTGTTTAGTATTTCTGCCCTGTTTAGTCATTGGCTGAGCCATGGGAAGCACAGCTGCAGCACAAATGCAAGACAGTCTTCCCAGCATAACATTAGGATCCATTTCTTCCTTATGGTCCTTGTGGTTGGAATTCTGTGCCATAAGGATATGGTAGTCTTCCCTCATCTGTGGGGGAAATGTTCTAAGACTCCCAGCAGTAATATCAAACTCTAAATATACTATGTTTTCACCCTATACATGGATACCTATGATAGAACTGAATTTATAAATTAAGCATAGTATCAGATTAACAAAAATAACTATTTACAACAGAACAATTTAAACAATAATGTAATAAAAGTTAAATGAATGTGGCCTCTCTCCCTCTTGAAACATCTTATTGTACTATACTTGTTTTCTATTTGTGATGATATGAGATGATACAGTGCATACATGATGAGATACAGTGCATACATGATGAGATTAAAGTGAAGTAAATGACATAGACATGGTGATGTGGGGTTGGACTTCTCCATAAAGTTATTTGAACTTAAGCACCAAGATACCATGGATATGGTCAATACCATGACAGTCAATCTTGTATTCCGGATGGCTACTAACTAACTAATGGAGAGGTAGTATCTATAGCATGGATACTCTGCACAAAGGGATGATTTATATCCTGGGCAGGATAAAGAAGAATGGCATGAAATTTCATCATGCTATTCAGAATTGAATATAACTTAAAACTTATACTGAGAGCAGTAGTGCATGCCTGTAATCCCAGAAGCTTTGGAGGCTAAGGCAGGAGGATTTCAAGTTCAAAGTCAGCCTTAGCAACTTAGCAAGGCCCTAAACAACTTAGAGAAACCCTGTCTCAAAAATCTAAAAACTTTGAAAAAAAGAAAGGCCTGGAGATGTGGCTTAGTAGTTAAGTTCCCCTGGGTTTAGTCCCTGATACAAAAACTATAAAAACAAACAAAAATATTTATGAATTATTTATTTCTGGAAATTTAATGTTTTTGACCATGAATGAGCATTGGCAACTGGAAACACAAAAAGTATGACTGTGGATAAGAGACCTCGATTGTCTTTGGATCCTCTACAATACTTAACATAAGACAAGCAGCCTCTTCATTGTATATAGTTTTTAAATGGGGAAGTAAAAAAAAATTGGCATTAAATTTTGGAAATTTTTCAGTGATCAATATGAAAGGAAGTGTGGTTGTATACACAACAGAGAACCAGAAGTAAATGAAATATATGATACTTAACATTCTCTTGTTAAGTATTTTAAAATGAAAAGAGAGACAAGCTTGCATGGAGACAGCTAGAGGGGTAAAATATATTCTTGAATTTTAAATTGTAGTTTTCCTGGCAAATTCTACAGTAGTTATTATTGAAGTGTTACTATGGTATCTTTTTGATTTGAAGAAAGTATCACCTCTTTTTAAGTAATGTCAAATTATTTAACTTCTCTAAACTTCAGCATGTTCACTTAGAAAATCAGACCAGATTTTTTTTTTGCTTTTCTTACAGTATTATAGTGATGTTTAGATTGACTTTTTAAATAAAGAGGTAGAAATGATTTATAACATATAAGTGACCATATCAATGGAAATTTTAATTCTTGTTACCATAATCTCTATGGTAGACTAAACATAGAGATCATAATCTCTATGATAGACTAAACCATTAATAGTTATATAATCTAACAGAAAGTACTCATCTCTACTAGTACTGCCCACATCAAAGCCCCTTCATTTCTCACTCAGTAGTATACCAACCTCATTGTTTCTACTCTTGCCCTCCATTGCAGCTCCACTGGCATCCAGAATGGCTTCATACAACTTCTTTCATGTCCTTTTTTGCTTAAAGCATTAAATTACCATGGTTTCACTTAGCCCTTAAAAATAGCTCCTATCTCTTGAACTTCATCCTATTTTTTTCTTTACTTTGTACTAATTAATCTGCAGTCACAATGGCTTTTTCTAAGTTCCTCCAACTTGTGACCTCTCACTGTTTTCCGTGTCTGAAAATTTTAGGCCCTGATATGCAAAAAGAAGAAAAAGTATTGCTAATAGAAAAGTTCAATGATGCAGGAATAGCTCTGTTGTCGTAAGTGGTTTTTATTTATTGAAGCTTATCAGATATCAGAAAGTGTAGATGACAATTAATCATGTAAACTTTGAAAGAGTGGTCAAATTACTTTTTGTTTTCCTAATGGAAGATTTTATGACTTCTAAATCAGTCAATAAAATTCATCCTCTCTGTTTAAGAAAAAAAGATAAAGTATCATTCTTCCTTATATCTGTTGGAAATCTCATTAGATACTGATTGTGAAATCCCCAGAAAACAGAAAGTATTTTATAAGAGTCAGAAATTGCACTGCAAAGAGCTGTAGGTGTTACTTGACATAACCATGGGTTCAGAGAACAGCATTTTAAAAAATGCTTTTTCATGTAAAATTAATAAGTGTTAATTTAAGTGTTAAAACACCAGGTTGTGATTTCTGGTTTCTAAACCTTTTCATAGTTGATTGAGAGAAAACTAGAGAATGGTTTTCTTACCCCAGAGCACATTCCACCAGTGCGTGAGAGATTTGTATCTATAACTGCTATTAACATTAGTGAAATTTAATTGAGTAGATCTCCTATACACAGATCAGAAAGGTTGCTCAAATTACTGTAGGCATACCCAATTATGGGGAATAATCCATAGTAAATGTAATTTTAAGTGTTTTACATTAAAACATAAAATAGAACATATTAAGAAGTGGGCTCCAAAGCCATTTTTGAAGCAGGTACTAAAGTATCTGATATTGGACTTTTGGTATTAAATAAAAGATGTTTGTAAACAGTTCAATAATTGGACAGACTCCGTATTGATTTTTTCCTTTGTTATATAATATTACCCACTTCTCCATCCAGAACTATGTCGTACAGGTTTTAAGAGTGCTAGAAACACAGTCGCTGTTGTGTATTGGAATGTGGGAATGTGCAAAGACGGAAAGGCTGTCACAGCAGTCAATAAGATCTGAGAGGTGTTGACTAATTGCCTGCTAATTACACAGTAAATTGTCTAATTAAGCTGATGGTTAATTAGGGTACGCTTGCACAGCAGTCTTGTGGAATTTGTGTCTGATGTCTGGGGAAGCAGCTTGTATAATTGGCAAACTGGTAAGGACTGGCAGAGAACAGGACTGGGAAGCTCCCTGCCAGTGCCTGACAGAATACGGATTTAGTGGAAACAAAAGGGCTGTCATTTTTATACTGAAGGTTTTGTTTCAGTTCTGCAGCTATTCTGCAGTGAGCAATTGAGAAATACATCTGAAGCCCAAATTACGTGAGTAAAAGGCGGCTCAAAAAGTGCGTCAGGATGTGAAATGTGTTGCTTGCTTGCCATGCATTGCCTCTGATAACTACCTCACATTCTATGAATCTACACATTGTGTGATTTTATAGTTCCTCCTTTTAACATGTGTTATTTGGCATTCTTGTGCAAAAAAAAAAATAAGATAATCCCATGCATTTAAGGAAAAAAATACCTCTTATGAATATTTGAGAAGATAACAAATATGACTGATTAGAAGACATTTAAATAAGAACTTTGAGCTCATTAATGATTAATTTCTCCATCACCATGAATCTTAAAATAGTACATATAGTACAGAATGTTTGGATAATATCTCAAATAAATACAAATTATATCTGTAATGAGACAATTTTAATTTTACCATTTTTACAATTTTACCATGCAACTGGCTCGGGCTTATAATTTAATAAAATGTAGGAACAGAATACTTCAATACCTAATTAAGTAGGTTTCATTTCTGAATGAATGCAAGTGGTGTTTGATGAACTATGAAAGAATTTTGAGCACTCCAGAAATAAAAGAAATAGAAGTAATTTTGTTTTTATTGTTCTATATAGCTCGAAATTTAACTTTACATTTCAAAGAGTCATTTATGGCTGAAATTCAAACATAAAAATTTACCCCATAAAGTAAATTAAATGAATCCATTGAAGAATACCAGTTTTTAATGGATGAAGTTAGATATACACACATTGCCTCTTCATAAAAGATCTGAATGCAAATGATTGCTTCTATTACCATTTGCCACCCAGGCTCCACCATGTTTTGCAGATTTCAAAATAAGATTTTGAATAGAACATTAGGTTGCAGTTGAAACAAAGGGTCACAAGTGCACCATGAATCTTGGATTGATTTGCCCTTCTGTGTTAATAAAACATGAAAAACTATTAAGCATTTCAAAGCTAGATTTCTAAAAGTTAAGAAAGCCTTGATTGAAGTATAGTATCAAATTTTTTTCTACTTCATTGTCAAAGAAAATTATGTCTATGTGTGATTGGACAAATAAGTATGTTTTTGTTTCCACTGTTCTTCAAAGGAGAATGTCAAGAATTTCAATATGTGTTTTTAGGAAAATTATGTACTCTATAAAATATCTTTGAATTAGCATTAGTCTTATGTATGCAGGGTAAATGAAAATGTTCACTGTTTTAATATAAAAGGTGTTTTCAACATTTAGAGCAGAATCTTAAAATATTAAGTCATAAATATAAAAATAGAGTTAAAATTTAAATATTTATTTTGAGAATGTAGAAAATCCTATTCATTCCATTTGGAGTCTTAGGTTACAAAGTCTTAGAAAATTTTATAAAAGAATTATGCAGGGTAGCAGAAAAGTAAATTTACCAAAGGAATACAAAGCTAAACACTGAAATTGCTTATTTAACGATGTATCTCTTGAGGGAGAAAAATCAGATAGAGGTCAGTGTTGTAACTCCAACTACTCTGTATTTTTATCCACTCAGTTTTTCACTTTATTCTTCATAGAAATAATATTAAAACTTTATTTCTTATAAGTGATAAAGGTTTGCATAAAAGAAATATCGAGTAGATCTTTCTACTCTTGCAATGAAAGTTTTAAAGAACTTTTTATAAAGCCTAAATTTCAAGAAAAATCTCTCCTAAATAAGTGTCAGTGTTTTATCTGTCAAATCAAAACCTTGATGGTTTCTATTAATATTTAGCCATCACAAGATTAAAGTCTATTTATCCTGAGTTCATGTAGTCATCTTTTGAAAACTTCATGTGTTTTTTCTTTAAATCAATCTATCATCCATCTATTTATTTAAAAGTCAGAAACATTTTGTGTATATACATATGTCTATGTACATACGTATGATATATATATGTGTGTATATGCATATATGTGTATATATACAACGCCTGTGTCATTAACACACACAAACATACACACACACACACATATATTTTAATCACAGATTTTTTACTTTGTAAATCCCTTGGGAATTTTTATCCCTGCAATGTAAAAATTAAGAGTAAATAAATACAATATTCAGCAATGTTAGCCATCAGTTTTACTCCTAGAATTCCTTGCTTTTATAACTCACATATCATAAAATTCACTTTTTTAAAATATTTTTTTAGTTGTTGATGGACACAATGTCTTTATTTTATTGCTTTGTATGTGGTGCTGAGGATCGAACCCAGGGCCTCACGCATGCGAGGCAAGCGCTCTACCGCTGAGCTACAATCCCAGCCCACAGAATTCACTCTTAAAATGCATGTTTTCATGGTCTTTAATATATAGTAGTTGCTTCTTATCTACAGCTTCACTTTATGTTGTTTCAGTTATCCATGGTAAATCTCAGTTTGAAAATATTAAATGGAAAATTCCAGAAATAAACAATTCTTATGTTCTTAATTGTGTACTGTTTTGAGTTGTATGATGAAATCTTGCAACATCTTGCTCCATCTCACCCAGGATGTGAATCATTCCTTCATCCAGCATATCCACACAGTATATACTACCCTTCTGTTAGTCACTTAGTAATTGTCTTGGTTATCAGATTAACTGCTGTGGTGTTTCAGTGCTTGATTTCAAGTAACCTCTGTGTAATATAGTATCCTAACACTAAGTATCCATGACTGTGTCATTAACTCGCTTTACTTCATCTCTCATCATTGCAGCAAAGATAAGTACTGTGTAATAAAACATTTTGAGAGAGATGACCATGGCATAACTTTTAGTATAGTTTATTGTTATAATTGTGCTATGTCAATATTAGTTATCCTTATTACTTTTTATTTTGCCAAATTTATAAATTGAACTTTTACATAGGTATGTATATATAGGAAAATTGTAAGAATAGGATTTGGTACTTGCCATTAGTTTCAGACATTCCTTTGGAATACATCCCCTGTGCATAAGAGAGAGTACTATAGTAACAATGCATCCATCACCATTTTCCATCTAATTTCAGAATGTTTCCATTACTCCCCATAGAAGTTATGTCTCCATTAGCAGTCACTCCCCATTTCCCACATCCTCCACCCCTGGAAACCAGTAATGTAATTTCTGCATCTATAGATTAGCCTGTTAGGAACATATAAGTAGAATCATATAATGCATGACCTTTTGTTTAGATTCTCTTACTTATTTAGCATAATATTTTTTCAGGAATCATCTGTATTATAGTGTATTTCAAAACATCTTTCCTTCTTGTGTATATATCATGTTTTGTTTACCCAGTCCTTAATTCATGATTATTTTTTCCTCTTTTTACCATTATAAATATTTCTTGAATATCCCTTTACAAGATTTTGAGTTTATATATATGTTCCATTCTCTTTGGACTCTAGTTAGGCATGGAAATGCTGAGTAAAATGGCAACCCTATTTTTAACTTCTTGAGGAACAGCTAGACTGTTTTCCATAGCAGCTGTACCAGTTTCCATTCTCACCAGCAATGTATGGTGTTTCCAAAATCTTCACATACTCATCAACATCATTGACTATTTTTTTTTATTATGGCTTTCATAAAGTAGCTCCCATTTTACTTTTTCTCTTCTATTCTATAAAATGTGGTCATCAGGGACAATTTGACCAAGTTAACTCAGTTATCCCAAAGGAATGACATAATAGGAAGCCCAAAGATGGACTTTTGGGGACAGAAGCAACCTCTGAAAAATGGCCAGATTGCAAGGACAAAGAATATTGCTCCAGAAATTTGAACTACTTGTTCCCACCGGACTTCTACCTTACTAGGTAATTCTATCCTTCTAGATCCAGAAGCATAAACTGTGAGAGTTACAAAACTCCCTGGGTTTTAGTTCTAGTCTGAGCTCCCATTTTCATATGATTAAAAACTAGCCTTCAATTAACTAATAGATTTGTTCAGGTTTATTTTAATGATTATGATGACAAGGTGCTCTCAGTGCTGCATACTTCATCATATTCTATATTCTCTGTAGTTCTTTATTCAGTTTTATGGACCACATATTGTAGAACCTGGCTGTAGAGGTGATATTCATGAGTATTGAATTTACATGTTTTCATAAAACATGGTATGAGAGAGGTAGAACCAAAGAGCTGTAAAAAAGGATATCATTGGAGAAAAGATGATACCCAGGAAGTGCCCTGAATAGTGCTTATTGGGAGAACAGGGATGAGCAGCAGGTTCAGAGCACTGAGAGAAAGAAAGCCCAGGAGAAGTAAGTTGAGTTTCACTGGAAGGAGCATATAATGAGAATAGGGAGAGTTCGGTTGGAAACACACAAGGAAGGGCTTCATTTGTCTCTGAAAGAGAGCTTGGATTTAACCTTGAAGGATAATGAATGAACTCTATGCAAAGGAGGCCAAGCCAAGAACAGATGAAGTGCATTTTGGAAAGATTTCTCTGATAGTAGTGTAGAAAAGTTTAGGAAATAGATTCATTGCAGAAGTAATTTATGACAAGCTACTCTGTCGCCAAGCACTATGCTTGAATGATGAGAACAGAGTAGAGGGGACTGTGGTAGGCCCTAACCTCATGAAGTTGACAAGTCCAATGTAGTAGGAAAGAAATTACATAGACCAGAGGTTGCAGCTACAGCAAAGTGAACCTATTTGGAATATATAGAGATTACAGTGGCAGGTTTGGTGACTGCAGGAGAGGCTCAGACTGACAGGTATCTCTGATTTGGCAACTTTTTATGGTTGTTTTGCAAAGGAAATGAACATAGGAAGAGAAAAACATGTTCTGTGAGGTCACTAAGGCAGGACTTTTCAGTATCAAAAGAAAACTGTCATTAGATATTTTTATTCCCCAACTATAATTACTTCAAATATTTGGAAGGAAAAGGTCATTCTAACAGAGGAACTGCAGTTATTAAAATTGAACTGAAAATGTTAATAATTTTTCAGATGAGATATAGGGACTAATGTAGAGTTCTAAAATTTGAACTTAATTTATTTATTCTAAAATTAGATCTAAAACTAACATCTAAAGGGGAAAAGTTAAATAACAGAACAGGATGTTAAATCAATATGATTAATTAACTTGATATAAATAACTTGGGCATTGCTATGTTTATCTGTAAATCATTTATCATGGTACCAGCTGTAAAAGAAAATCTTAATAATGATAATGATGTGTATCATCCTCCTACCCAGCAGAGGTGTCGTGACAAATTGTTAACAAACTGTCTTACAGCACTTCAAGATTCAAATGCTAATGTTATAATAATATAATCAATAATAATAAAATCAACAATGGAACAAATCATTTTGATGTAGTTTGGAAAAGGAAATTTATTAAAACTTAGAGTTCACATATGAACAAAATACCAAAACAGAATGTTTCATCCTTTTAAGCCTATACTTAAATTAGACTTCACTTTCAGTAATGGGAATATGGGGCTAGAAAAAGTCAAGAGAATATTTCCCTCTTCTGCCCCCTGTCCCTGTCCCTCTCCATCTTCTTCTGTCTCTCAATTGGAACCTTGACTATTCAAGCAGAATTAGTTAGCAAACTCAGAACATTGTACAAATATGTATCTTCTGTCCCCACACTGACTGTCTTGTTCAAGGATTCATTTGTTTTAGTAGGATACTGCATGAATCCTCGAATCTCTTAAAAAGTCTGATTTCCAGGCTGAGAATTTAGCTCAAAAGTAGAGCACTTGCTGCTTAGCATGCAGAAGGTCCCAAGGTTCATTCACTACCACCACCACCAAAACAAACAAACAAACAAAAAGTCTCCATAGTTGTTTCCACAGAAATCAATAATAAATGCACTTATTCTCAACTAAATATACCTCCCTAAAATATATTTGGACATCTCTTGTCTCTGCCTACCAATGGGAGAAAGTTCATATTCCTTAGCCTAACATAAAATATTCTTTATCATCTCAACCCAACTTTCTTCTAGTCTTAATTTCCACTGCCCCACCTCTTAAAAAGAAGGTTTAA
>PVHX01013498.1:0-54484 GCA_004024805.1 Geosciurus inauris | reverse complement strand
CTTCAATGTTTATAGCAGCTCAATTCACAATAGCTAAACTGTGGAACCAACCTAGATGCCCTTCGATAGATGAATGGATAAAGAAACTGTGGTATATATACACAATGGAATATTACTCAGCAATAAAAGAGAATAAAATTATGGCATTTGCAGGTAAATGGATGGAGTTGGAGAATATCATGCTAAGTGAAGTAAGCCATCTCAGAAAACCAAATGGCAAATGTCCTCGTTGATAAGTGGATGCTGATCCATAATGTGGGGAAGGACATGGGAACAATGGAGGAACTCTGTTCACAGGGGTGTAAGGGGGGAGAGGGCATGGGGACAGTAAAGGTGGTGGAATATGATGGTCATCATAGCCCTAACTTTATGTGTGACTGCATGTATGTTGTGATTCTATATCACTTACAACCAGAGAAATGAAATGTTATCCTCTATCTGTATACAATGAATCCAATTGCACTCTGTTATCATGTAAGCCTAAATAGAACAAATGAATAAATTAAATATGAAAAAAAAAGTTTTGGGTGTACTGGGGCATCCCAACTAGCATTCAGTGTACACTAATGAAACACTATAAGTGATTCACACAATCCTAGGGCAACCACAAGCCCCAAAATACCTTCGATGCCCTGCAACTTCTCTTAGCCAAGGAGCAGACGTTGTCCTTGTCCGATGATTCTCTCCAGCCGATGGCTGAACATCAGGGAATGGTAGAGTTGATCCAGAGACTCCAGGGACAGACAGGGGGCCAGTCTCACTGATGTCCTTGGAGCAAAAGCCCCCAATGTGGCAGGTCAAGTAGTTTAAATACAGTTCCAAGTTGGTGGTGTAAGCTGGTGATTGGTTAAAACCAAAGTCAATGTCCATTGGTTATGTTCAGTGAGATGATGTAATTGCAACTGGGCATGTTCTTTGAGCACATCCATGAAGCTGTGCCCTCTATTAATTGTAACCAATCATTGCTAAGCATGCCTATGTAACCGAAAGCTCGGTCCCTGTCCCCAATGCCAATCAATGCCAATTTAATAATGAGGATGGCTTTGAGAAAAAGAAAAAATAAAGTTTATTGCTTTGCTAGCAAAGGAGAAACACAGGGGACTCCTGTCCCAAAGGCTGTGACTCTCTGGATCAGAAGGGACAGGGGGCTTTTAAAGGGACTTCAAAGATTACATTCCAGGTGTGTTCTGGTAGGGGGTCCCAGGGTGCCCTGATGGCGTGTTAGGATTCATTTGTTAATTTGGGAGATATTCACTTCCCAGATCCTGAGCAGGCATCTCCTTCCAGTAGTGGGTGTTTTCAAGGACAATTAACCAAGGAAATAAAAGATAACACTGTCTCCCTAATCTTATTATGGAGTGAGAAAGGGGAGAAGAAAGAAAAAACACTTTTAAGAAAATAAACCTGCACTTAGGGAGGCTGAGACAGGAGAATCACGAGTTCAAAGCCAGCCCCAGCAATGAGGAGGCTCTAAGCAACTCAGTGAGACCCTGTCTCTACATAAAACACAAAATAGGGCTGGGGATGTGGCTCAGTGGTTGAGTGCCTCTGAGTTCAATCTCCAGTACCAAAAAAAAAATAAAATAAAATCAGTAAAATAAAATAAACCTTAGATCAATGGGAGCCATACATGGTTACACCTGTGGCTAGTGCCCCTTACAACTCCATATCAATTGCAAGCAGATAGGACTAAGCATGCCAATGGCTGCTGTTCCTTGTGGCCAGCAACTTAGTGACTCCCAGCATGTCCAGGCATGTCAATGGCATATGCTCCTACATCTGCCTATTCTCACTATAGAAAATACTACAGACTCAATGAAAAAATGTTATGAAGGGATAAAAAAATTTTAATGCAAGTGAAAAGGATGTTAGAGAGGTGTGTGAGGCTGCAAATTTATAAAAATATTTTATTTTTCTACAATGTGTGGTATTTGTGATAGTTGTCAGCTTTTTGAAATGTATGATCTCTTGTAATTTCTTATTCTAAAGTAGATCCTATCTTTCATACTTGATTTTGTACTTGTAATTTAATATCTTTCCATTTTTAAAGAAGGCTCTTAAAATTGAATAAGCTACAAGTCCCATAAAGCCTACACCTGCTGCTGAGTGTAAATGAAACAGCACTGTCATTTCTTTTCTTTTTTTTTTTTTTTTGGTACTGGGGATTGAGCTCAGGGGTACTCAACCACTGAGCCACATCCCCAGCCCTATTTTTTGTGTTTTATGTAGAGACAGGGTCTCACTGAGTTGCTTAGCACCTCGCCATTGCTGAGGCTGGCTTTGAACTCGCGATTCTCCTGTCTCAGCCTCCCTAAGTGCTGGGATCACAGGCTTGAGCCACTGCACCCGGCTTCATTTCTTAATTATAAGAAATAGGGACCTGTTTTTGCAACCTTTGGTTGGAAGCTGAACTCTATGGTCAGCAGATGTGGAGTGTACTAAGCCTTGACCAGCAGGGGGCAGTGAGGTAGAGCAAGTCCAAATAACAGCCTATGTTTGCCACTAAAAACAGCAGCAAGCTGAATGGTTATTCTGGGACAGTGTTTGGTACCAGATGTTTCATTTTGGTGCGTTAGAGTATTTTAGGGGACTAGTGTTTGAAAAAAGATATGAACAAAAAAGAGAGCATCCCCATACAATTAAAATACTGTATGAATTTAATAGCATGCAGAACCTTACCAATATTGCAATTATTTGGTTTTACCATTAGGAACACTGCTTCTACATCAAAATCAGTTTCTCCTCAGGATGTCTTCTTCCTAATTATCCTGAAGGGGACACTATTGCAGTTCCACCTATGAACTGCAGGGGAATGAAGGGAAGATGAGGGAATGGGAATAAGAAAGAATCTGCAGGGTCTGTTATATGCAAAGCTACAAGCATTTCATGTTGATAAGAACAGACGGGGGAAAAAAAAAAAAAAAACAAAGCCGGGTGCATTGGTGCAAGCCTGTAATCCCAGCAGCTCAGGAGACTGAGACAGGAGAATTGCGAGTTCAAAGCCAGCCTCAGCAATGGCGAGGCACTAAGCAACTCAGTGAGACCCTGTCTCTAAATAAAACACAAAATAGGGCTGGGGATGTGGCTCAGTAGTCGAATACCCCTGAGTTCAATCCCTGGTATCAAAAAAAAACAAAAAACAAAAACAAAAAAGGAACAGCAGTACACACCAACTCCAGGGTCTTTCCAACACTGATACCCAAGACCCTTGGAATAACTGTTGACAACGATAGCTAATATGTCCAGAGGGCTGGCTCTGTGCCAAGCATTGTTCCAAGCTTTTGACATTATTTTATTAACTTGAATAATGCACCTCAAAGAGGGGATAGTGGAACCCTAACCCTTCCTAGTTCTCTCCTTTGCTTCATGGCTATAACATGAACTTTTTGATCTGTTTCCCTCCCTCTCTCTTCCTTTCTCCTCTTTTTTTTTTTTTTTACTCTTTCTTTTCTTCTCTCCCACTATATTGGACACCCAATATTTTTGCCATACGTGAGCACTTTTGTCCACAGCTGGACAGGAGGAAAAGCACAAGCTTGTAAGAGTTGACATCTGACTACTGCTTCTAGCTGTGTGACTTTAGAAGCATTAATCTCTGTGTCTCAGTTTCTTTATCTGAAAATTAGCTACAATGGTTTTTTCCTATTTGTCAAACATTTACAGAGTATCTACCATGTACCAGATATTGCACTTGGAACTCAATAAATACTAATTCCTTTCCCTATACCTACTTCCTCCTCACCTTTGTTAATGCTGCTCTTTCTACCTGAGAAGAACCCCACCATCATCATCATCTCACACACACATACACACACACACACAAGTGTTCAAAAGTAAGTTCAAAAGTTATTAATGAAGCCTACACAGCTCTCAAGGCAAAGCTCAGCACTCTCTCCTCAGTACTTGGGACAAGTGTCAATGCAATGAATTTTGTTAGCTTTCTGATGGATCAGTTACCTCCTCTGGACTGGAGCTCTTTGGAAGTAGGAATAGCATCTTCTGTATCTTTGCATCTAGTGCATCTAAACATGCATATGTCTTCAAGAGAAAAAAATCACAAGTATTATCTATTGTTACTAAGATTTTCTGACTCTTAGTGTGATTCTCTGGAAAATAAATATACTTTGTGTTGAAGTATCTAGATATTTTCAAATTGCTTTTCATATTATGCTGAAAAATTGCCCACCTTGATATAATAAAGTCTTTTTAATTGACCCTCTTCCAGTGAATGTAGGCTTTGAATGTACCATATTTTGATTTTCTAATATGTGTTCTAGAAGCACTTGGTAATCTAGTAAGCTAGAAAGTAGCCATTGTCCATGTTTGTGTAAATTCTGAATAAACAGTTTTAATTACTTATTTAATTACTTATTTCTGCTAACATTATACATGTTTCTGTTACTGTTTTCTATTTGTCTTCCCTTACTAGAATATAAATGTTAAAAGGAAGGAATCTGGTCTGACTTATTCACTGCTGTGTCCCCAGAGTCCAAAGCAGTGTTTAATAAGATTTGTTGACTAGCTGATGAATAAATGAATGTATCATAGCTTTCCATTTTAATAGATTAAATTATGAAGACACAATATATTATATATACCAGTATGTTTAAGAAATTAATTGACTATACCCAGATGGTGTAAAATTTGCAAATAGTTCCAGTTGTATGACGCACTAACACCTCAGGCCCTGGGGTCTTAATGTCTGAGTCTCTAACTCACATGCTGCACCCAAACCTTTTACAGGATCCTTTTCTACCTCCACTCTTTTCCTTCTGTGAAGGCCACCTTGGTTGTTCCTTCCTCCGATTGGGCAACCTGATGTGGTCCCTCAACTTCCTCCTTGTCTGGTTGAAATTTAATCAAGAGTTCACTTTCCTCGTGGTTCTGTTTACATGTCTTGCACCGTTTCCTGTGTATATTTTCTCTTTTCCCGGGATTCTCTTTCCAGCTCTTTATGCCCAAGTCTTGCTCATCCTTCACAGCCTGGCACAGGAGCCATGAATCCTTGAATCTGACCTTTCTCTGCACTTTTCCTTTAGAGCATCCAAAGGAAAATAAAGCCAACACTGCAAAGCATTGTGGGCAAGGTCGAGAGAACAGGGTTCCTGCCCGCAGGGAGTTTCCTCTCTAGGAGTGGAAGCCACTAAACTACTGTGAAGAAATATTATGCCAGAATGACCTGGATCCCTTCTTACAATATAAGCTACCAATCCAGGTTTTTTTATGGTCTCATCCTTATGTTCCATAGACCATCCTATATTTAATTTACATGATAAAGTAAATGTACATTTCAAGGTTATTTCAGAAAATTCTGGTTTTCTGCACACAAGGTACTTACCTGCCCTTCACATAACATTGTCCCAAGAGGAACTCACTCCTCCACCGTCATTCCCAGAATAAGTAAGTTTCCCTATGACCAGTCAGCAGATACAGAACAGGAAGCTGTGTGCTATAAAAAGGGATTGTTCTTTTTTGTTTTTTAAAAATTAGCCTGGAAAAAAAAATGAGGACTGGAGTGGAAAATGGGAAAGAGGTGAAAGACTGAATGGTTAAGATATGCTGAGCCCTGGAGAACGCTGAGCTGGCAGATGGTTATTTTCCATAAGAAGAAAGAGAGAAGGAGGCGAGAAGGAAGGGCAGGCAGGGAAGAGGAGGGGCTAGAGTGGTGGGCCGGTGGGCGGAGGATCAGCCGCCTGCCTGGGAAGAAGGCATTGCAGCTGTCCCTCAGAAGTTAATGAAAAGTTGTGTTTCAAATGAAGAAGATGTACACTAAAAAAAAAATTAAATTAAATTAAAAGAAAAACCTTCCTAATACTGTATGCTAGAGTAAGGACATGCCTAGAAAACATCTAAGTGAAAGAAGCTAGTCACAAAAGGCCACATGTGGTATATGATTCTGCGTTCAGTACATGAAACGGCCTGGATCAGCAAATCCATAGAGACAAAAAGTAGATTGCCAGGGGGTACAGGGGGAGAAACTGGGGAGTGACTGCTAACGGGCATGTGGTTTCTTTCTGGAGTGATGAAAATGTTCTAGAATTAGAGTTGATGGTTGCACTACTTTGTGAATATACTTTTTAAAAGCCTTGAATTGTATACTTTAATATAAATTTATTTAGTGTGCAAATTATATGTCAATAGAGTTGTGCTTTAAAAAATCTATTCCTGAAAATGAGAATTTTAGCAGCCAAGGAAAGAGATAGATCTCCAAACACTAGGTCCTTTGTCTCCCTTCCCTTTAGTACATGCCCAAACAGTAGAAATTATTATGCAATTGCAATGCTAGCATATGATGCTATAATTAGGGGGAATTATTTCTTTTGCTTACAAAATCATGCTTCAAGCCTAGGAAGGTTCACTGACATATTTGTTTGTGGTATTTTTTTTTAATCGAACTGTTAAGTAGTCTTTAGTGATCTGCTAGGTGGCCTTTAAAAAAACAAAACTTTATATAGGTATAAATTATTTTCTCAAGGAGCTTACAGTCTAATTAAATGAAGAGTAATTTATCCACATGTCAAGTAGTGAATAGCATGTGAGCTAAACAGTACAGAAGATAATGAAATACTCATGAAAAGTTCATTTCTAACAACTCTATTATCTGTCCAGAAAATCAGGTAAAACTTAAATGTCCAATATTACAAATGATTAAATTATGGTAGATCCTCCTAATGGAAAGAATAATTTTTTGAGGGAATATAGAATAATGTGAGAAAATGTTCATAAAATTACCATAAATAGTTCAAGAATATGCAAATCTGTTTACAAAATATGATCTCAACTTTATCAAATATATGCATGTATAAGTAGAGACAAGACTAGAAGGAAATGCTTAAAATATTAACAAAAGTAGAATTATAGGCTTAGTAGACTTTTGGATATGAGCCTGTGGTATTATTGGGAGGTGGTGGAAACTATAGAAGGTAGGGCCTCATTGGAAGCAGGTCCTTGGAGGAATGTCCTTGGGACAATATCTTGTTCCCAGCTCCTTTCTTTCTCTTCTTCCCAGATTTCCTCTCCAGTGCCCTTCCACCATGATGTTCTGTCTTGCTTCAGGTCCAAAGCAATGGAGCCTGCTGGCCATGGACTGAAACCTTTGAAATCATGAACTAAAATAAATCTTTCCATTTAAGTTGTTTTTCTCAGTTATTTTGTCCCATAATTAAAAAGCTGATGAACACACTGGGCTAGGACAGTTTCCTGGGTGAACAGTCACTCCAAGACAGAAGAGACTAAAGACCATTCCTTTTAGCCACCTCCCCTCCCACAAGTTCACTCTAAAATATTATGACATCAAGGCTTGCCCGGATGTCTCAGGGCTCCTCTGATCCACTTATAAGTGCATCCTTTGCTGTCCAATGCCTAAAATCCCTTTAACTAGAATAGAGCTTCTCAGGTGTCTGTGAAGCTAAGTTATGGAGCCGACCTAGGTGCCCTTTAAAGAAATTGTGGTATATATACAAAATAGAGTATTATAAAGAATGACTTTATGACATTTTCCAGTAAATGGATGGAACTGGAGACTATCATGCTAAGTGAAATAAGCCAACCTCAAATAAACAAAGGGCAAATGTTTTCTCTGATATGTGGATGCTAACCCACAATAAATGGGGGAGAGAGAATAGAAGTTCAGTGAATTAGACAAGGGGGAATGAAGGGAAAGGAGGAGGATAAGAAAAGGGAAGACAGTGGAATGAGTCTGACATAACTTTCCTATGTACATACATGAATATACCAGAGTGAATCTCACCATCATGGACATCCACAAGACTAGGATCCTAATTAGAATAAGATATACTCCATGCTTGTATAATTATATCAAAATGCACTCTACTGACATGTATAACTCAAAAGAACCAATTTTTTGAAAAGGTTAACAATCCCAAAAAAAACAAAGGCTGAAAGTTCTCTCTGATTTGCAGAGGCTAACACACAATAAGAGGGGAAGGGAAGAATAGAAGTTCATTGGATTAGACAAAGGGGAATGAAAGGAAGAGAGAGGAGATGGGAATAGGAAAGACAGTGAAGGGAATTGGATATCACTTTCCTATGTTCATATATAAATACACCACCAGTGAAACTCGGCATCATGTACAACTACAAGAATGGAAAGTTACACTCCACGTGTGTATAATGTCAAAATACACTCTACTGTCACGTATATCTAAAAAGAATATATTTTTTAAAAGCTAAAAATTTCAACACTGGGTGAGTTGAATATAGCAAACTTGTCACACTACAGAACCACAGTCATGATCTGGCTGACGGCACAGAGTGGATCAATGGCTCTTCTAATCCTTCTCCTTCTGGTTCAGTGTTTCCCAAACTTCAGTCATTTACAACTCCCGGGGATTTGCTTATTCACCTATTCTGTTAGTTGTTTTTTTCCTTAAATTAACTTACTTTTTCTTCTTAAATTTATTTGTTTGTTTGTTTGTTTTTGGTACCAGGGATTGAACTCAGGGCACTCAACCACTGAGCCACATCCCCAGCCCTATTTTGTGTTTTATGTAGAAACAGGGTCTCAATGAGTTGCTTAGTGCCTCGCCCTTGCTGAGGCTGGCTTTGAACTCACGATTCTCCTGTCTCAGCCTCCCATGTTGTGGGGATTACAGGCGTGCGCCACCGCGCCTGGCTTCTTAAATAAATTTATTTTAAAAATAATGTTTTATACAGTACAGTAGTTTTTAAGTTCACATTTGAATATAACTCTTCCCATCCCAAAATGTGTCTGTTTCCATTAGGGAGGGGGAAGAGGATAGGAGATGAGGGAAGAGAGGAGAGCAAGAAGGCAGATGCAGAGGGCAGAGGCAACCAAAGCACACAATGTGCGTGTATGTAAATGTCACAGCAAAATGTATTAATTTGCACATAATCATAATTAATATGATTGAAGAATTATAATAAAAATAAATAAATAAACAATAAATAGAAATGGGTTCACATGCCTAATGGTTGTATTTGAAATATTTAGCAACCTGGAATGGCAGAAGCATCATGAGTGAGCAGCAGTAGGTCCCTGAGTGTCAACTGCCCATCTACAGTCATTTTATGTCTCACCAGTGGTGCATTCATCATGTTTTAGGAACTCTTCTGGAATCCACACTACCTTTTTTTTTTTTTTTCTAAATTAGTCTTCCTAAAATACAAGCTCATGTTACTTTACTGATTAAAAAAATTTTTTCAATGTCTACTGCCCCATGTAGCTTACAGCCAAAAAGTCCAAACTCCATAATTTGGCATTCAAGCTTGCTGTAATGTGATTACAGTCTACCTTTAATTTATTCATTAAATGGATATTGATCTATTGATTACCTATTATGTTTCTTTCCAACTTTATCTTCCACTACTGCTTGTAACATACCTTAAACCTTGGCCACGCTTAAATCCCAGAACAGGCCCATCTCTGTTCCTTTGCTTATGCTGTACTTTTTCTCCCTGCTACAGCTTCCTTCCACTTTCAGCCACCTCCATTTGTCAAAATTTTACACACACTTTAGGACTCAGCTCAAATGCCTTCTCCTACCAGAAGCCATCTATATCCTTCTGGACCAGAAATAGACTGTCCTTCCTACTCCCTCCCATAGCCTGTGGCCATCTACAGGGTATTAAAATGTAGCATAGTTACATTCCTGCCTGATTTCACTCTCTTACAAAAGGAGAATGTTCCTGAAAGTGATCTTGCTTGATCAACTTCCCCAACCCTATCCAATGTCTAGCCCAGTCCTTTATATAATTTAATAATGTTTCTTGGACTAAATAGGCAAACGGTCTCCTAGCAACAACCTTACCTATCCTACAATAACTCATGCTTTAAAAATAAAAATGAGCCCCAGGAACACACACTTATTGGGTTGTCAGTTGCCCAGGGATACCTGTATTAGGAAGTTTTCCAAATCTTTGCACTTGCAGGCAATCCTGTTGTGTTGTTCCCTTGGGTTGTGTTTAGAAACCTGGATGGATTGTTTCAAAAGACATGAAGAGAAAAGCATAGGGAGCCGAAAGACGCATAAATCTTATCTGTGCCAACAAGTTGCGACGCGTACTCCGTGTAAAAGATGCCAAGAGGGAGAGTCCTGTGTGAGTCAACCATGGTGCCCATAAAAACAAGAGGAAAACATTTCCAGACGCTTGGCCCCTGCAAAACTGCACTGTCATTCTCTCTTAATTTTTGATGTAGCTGGAAAGACCATAAAGGGCCTGTATATTTGTTTCTTGGGCTCTCAGTCACGTTAAACTTTTACTATTTGTGTTTATCTTCACAGTTTAAAGCTATAAAACTCAGCTCCAATTATGCCTCATTACAGTGGCCTGACATTTATTCAGAACTTCTTGGATGTGCATCTGCCTCATGCTGGGGGGAGAAAATCCAAAAACTCATGGGAACAAGAACATAAACAAAACCACCATCCCTTCTTAACATGGCCCTACTCTTCGAAGAGGATATCCAGGTGGGCAAATGGTGAATTTCATTTCCCCTTAGGATTCTGGCACTTTGATTCCTACTGTCATCCCGACTGCAGTAGCTTCTAAGGTCTGCCTTCTATTTGTTTAAAGACCTCGTTTATATATACCCAAGAAACATCTCCTTACCCCTAGCACAATTGAGACAGTATGGAAATTTCAAAAAGACTTTACAAAATGCCAAAAAGCATACAGGGGATTGAATATAGAAAACATAAGAAACAGTTTAGTTTAGCTGTCCTTAACCTCAGTCCTTCTAGGGAACATTTGGCAATGTCTACACATTTCTGATTATTACAACTGGGGAGGTGCCACAGAGCTAGAGAGTAGAGCATTCCATTCCTCTCTGCTATCGTACCTACAGTACAAATGATGCTAACCCTCCTATAATGACCCCCTGCAACAAAGAAATGTCTGGTTCAAAATATCAATAGTGAAGCAGTTGAGAATCTCTGGTCAGTTTATTGAATTTTGCACTGGAGGTGACTGTTTTCTGTCTGAGTCCCAGCTCTATCTTATGCTAATTTGATCTGACAGCACTATATCTGGTTCCAAAGGATTAGGACCTTTTTCTTGGTTGGGACCAGTGCCCACATGGAGAGTGTCATAAAACCTCCTTCTCACAACCCCATCTTAGTTATCTTCATATCTCTGTGGCAAAATTCAGTATAAAAGCAGTTTCCCAATATGTCCCCCATCCAATTCTGGAATTGAGGCCTGGTTAATTATCTCACTCTCAGGTACCACCTCACTCCTCACACATGCAACTGAAACTTTACCCTTTTATCTAACAGCATGAACATACATTATGCAAGACAATCTCCATAGCATCCTCAAGACACCAAATCTGTATATATGGCCTCAAGCAAATCATTTGGGTACAAGTAGCATCCAACACCAACAGATCTAGCAGAAGAAGAACAGTAGTCCAGTTATTTTCATGGATTAGAAGAGTAAGTCAGGCAACAAGCCCTGGTTTCAGGCCCTGTGCTCCTTGCCAGAGATATCACACCAGGCAAGATAGAGACTATATAAGTGAATCAGTAAACAGGCAATTGTAGTGAATTATGTGCCAGGCACACTGCTTCATATACATAATATCAAAGGTTTATGACAATTATTCCATGAGCTGGGTACTTTAAAGTTGAGAAAATAGGACTGGCAACATTAAGAGCACTCTCCTATAGTCATGTCATCTTAAGTTGCAGAGGCAAGATTCAAATTCAAATCTGTTTCCCCCTCCAGGGATATGTCAAGAGCCCAAGTACCACATTCTCTTCTCCTCTTCTCACCCCTATCTGGTTAGCACAGGTTAGCAAGGACAAGAAGGACAGTGAAAGAGGTCACTCATGCTTCTCGCTCCTTGTGCAAAGGCATGGGTTCATTTGCACTGAGTACAAATTTGTTTTTTGCCTCTAAATATTATCCAGAGAGAGGGATTGGTGGTCTTCTCCCACATGGACCCACATCTGTTATTCTGCTACTAACAGATATAATGCTCTGCTGGAAGATCTGAAGATAAGAAATTAGTGTCTTTAAATTATGACCAGACTCAAACAGGAGAAGACATTAAAATGACAAGCAGACAAGCAGAGAAAATGAACAGATGCAGAAAGGAATCTGTCAGCAAATAACTGTGTTATTTGTTACCCAGAAGGGATTTGCAAAACTAAATTTTCACAAATGTTATAAAAGTGGTTCAACCTGATCTCCATGGTACAGGGAACGTGGAGTCCACAGTACTGGAGCCTGGTCTAAATTCCAAAGATATAATGGTCCTAAGTGTTTATCCTTGTCCTCTTGACACACCAGAGATGGTACAATTATTCCCTGTAATTGGGTAAATGCCTTTCTAACTCTGGAAAAGATTAGAATTGAATAGAGCTGAAGAAACAAATCAAAGTCAAAAAACAAACTCCTTTACATTTACTTTAGGAATCCACTTTGCAATCCTTCAGAAAGCCTGAAGTCTAGAGAATATGGCAGATGAGAAAATCTGCTACATGTTGTGGCACATACCTATACTCCCAGCTACTCAGGAGGCTGAGGCAGGGGACTGAGTTCGAAGCCAGCCTGAGTAACTTAGCAAGATTGTTAGTCAGCTGTTCATTACTATGACCAAAATAACTGGCACAAAAAACTTAGAGGATGAAAAGTTTATTTTGGCTCACAGTTTCAGAGGTTTCAATCCATGGCTGACTCCATTGCTCTGGACCTGAGGTAAGGCAGCACATCACGGTAGAAGAGGATGGTGGAAGAAACCTGCTCAGCTTATGGCAGCTGGGAAGTAGACAGAGACAGGTACAAAAATATAACTAGCCCAGAAATTGCTACCCAAGAAATCGGGTGATTGCTGTGACTACACTGACTCAAAAACCTTTGGAACTGATTTGCAGAAGTTTGGGAAAGTCTGGAAATGTAGGCTGAAGACTTAGATTGTTGTAAGGAGAGCTTAGTGGGCAACTCCGGGAATAGCTCAGACAACCAGAATGCCCATAGTAATGTAGGCAGCAGAGACTGCTCATGAGGTTTCGGGTGGAAATGAAGAAACTATGGGGAATTGGATTACAGGTGATTCACATGACATTCTGGCAATTAACTTGTTTATATTTTGTCCATGTCCTGAGATTTTCTATGAGGCTAAATTTAAAGATGATGGACCAATTAATCTGGCAGAAGAAATTCCAAGGCAGCACGACATTCAGGAAATGGCATGGGTATTGCTGGCGGGTTTTGCCCAGGTTTACTGTGAGAATCAGGAACAAAAAGCTGAGCAGAAAGATTTGGAAAACTTGTGGTTTGGCCAGAAAAGCGCCTATAAAATTGGAATCAAGGATAATGTGGTTGCCAGAGATTACTGCTATTAGGGAGAAAAAAGATTTTGCACAATGACAATAGGAAAAATGCCTTGAGGGTATCTCAGACATCAGCAAGAGACACCCCCCCCACCCCCCCCACCCCCCCCCCCCCCCCGCCCCTTGCTGGTGCAAAGGAAAACTTCTTTGAAAGAGATTGCTTTGAAGAGAGCACTGGGACACCTGCTCACCCAGGTCTGACTAGAAAGTTATTGCCCTAGGATTCATTCCACCTTCATTTTAGTGTCGGCCACCCAGACACTAAAAGGCTGTTTCAGCCACGGTCCAAGGGAGCCAGGATACTGCCTGAGTTGGCAGCAGACCTTGGCATCACCATCATAGTGCCAGTTCTGCAAGAATGTGGGATGCTGGAGTTACAGGGTCATGGAGGCTTCCACTCAGATTTCAAATGAAGACCTAAGAGGCCAGGCAGTGTGCATAATGGCCAGAATCCTTGAAGGCAGCCCCGAGAGTGGCTGAAGCTATGAGCATAAAGCAAAGCTGCAATGGAGAATCCAGGAAGTTAGAAGTGTAAAAAATGTGGAAATCTACTGAGAAACACTGCAGGCAGAGAGCAGAGCAAGCCCAAGAGAGAGGCCATGAGGACCACAGACAACAAGGGCATAAGGGCAGAGTCGCCCAAGCCCTCTGGGGCTCACATCTTGTTACCATGTTTCCTAGATGCCGGACACAGAGATATAGGATTTCATGTTTGCAATGCTGAGTTTCAGTCTTCCTTTCATATCATTCTTTCTTTCTATGGCTCTATTTCTCCCTTTTAAAATGAAAATGTTTGCTCTGTGCAGTTGAATATTGGAATATGTAACTTGCTTTGATTTTTGCAGGGCTCACAGTTAAGAGTTTGACTTGCATCTGAGGAGATTTTCGACTTGGACTTTTGAGCAATGCTGGAATGGTTAAGACTATGGAGACTTTTGGAGATGACCTAAATTTTGTATTGTGAGATAAATATGATCTCTTGAGGCCCAGGAGTGGAATGGTGTGGTTTGAATATATAATGTCCCCCAAAAGCTCATATGTTAAAAGTAATGCAGCAGTCCAAAGGTGGGGCTTTTAAGAACTGATTGGGTCATGAGGTCTCTAATTTCATCAGTGGATTAATCCATTTAATGGATTAATAATTTTAATGCACCACTGAATAGTAACTGTAGGCAAACGGCCATGGTTGGAGGAAGTATGTCACTGGGGGAATGTCCTTGGGAACTATTTCTTGCCCCTGGCTCTTTCCTCATTATCTCTTTCTCTGCTTCCTGGCCGCCATTAGCTGTGCAGCTTTCCTCCACCATGCCCTTCCACCATGATGTTCTGCCTCACCTCAGGCCCAGAGCAATGGAGCTGCTGACTGACTGTGGACTGAGTCCTCTGAAAACAGGAACCAAAATAAATCTTTCCTCTCTGAGTTGTTCTTGTCAGGTATTTTGGGCACAGCAATGCCCAAAAATACTTACTAACACAGAGAACTTGTCTCAAAAGAAAAAGGGCTGGGGATATAGCCCAGTGTTAGAAAACCCCATATTCAATCCCCAGCATCAGAAGAAAGAGGAGGAGGAAGAGGAGGAGGAAATCTGATGGCTTAGCCTTGTGATTTCAGTTTAAAAGTTGTCATTGTGTATTGAATTGTGATTTTTAAATTGAAAAGTATAAGAAACCTTGAACAAATATTTAACCAGAACTGAAATGTTTGAGAGGATAAAAGGGTAACTACATAAATTTAATTTATTGAGTGTACAAGAGTTATCTGAGTATTTGGAAAGGTTTTGCTTGTTAGGTCATAAATTTGCATTGTAAGGCATTTGAAGCACTTAAGAAAATTAAATATGTTATATGCACAATGCAATTTTAAAATGTTTAAGAGAGCTTAATTAAATTTGTAAGTGGGATTGATGTTTAGGGGAATTTAATCTGTTCAAATTGAGTTACTCTACATGCCTCTGAGAAAAAGTAAAGGTGATTGTTCTTGTTGTTAGCTTTATAAAACATCTAACAAGATTTCCGAATTTAACATAAAGACTTAAAATATCAATTTAAGTATTTGTCATTTTAAATAAAACAAACCCCTGTAAATAATTATTTCAAAAAAAAAAAAAAAGACTCTTCCTTGAGCATTAAAAAAATTCAGGCCAGGGGCAGTGGCACACACCTGTAATCCCAGTGGCTCAAGTTCAAAGCCAGTTTTAGCAAATTAGCAAGGCCCTAAGTAACTTAGTGAGACTCTGTGTCAAAATAATAAATAAATAAATAGGACTGGCAATATGACTCAGTGGTAAATTGCCCTTGGGTTAAATCCCTAGTATCAAAATAAAAATTTAAAAAATTCAAGTGACATTTCATATGACTAGGAGTGCTTCTAGACCTTTTCAAGGACTGTGGAGAGATAGGACATTGTTGAAATGATAAATTGAAAATCCATGTTTGCTTTGACATTTTAGATACTATATTCTTTTAGGGGGAATAAGTATGTTAGAGATTAAATCCAGGGTCTTACACATATTAGACAAGTGCTCTACCTCTGAGATACACCTCCAACCCACTGAGATATTATCTTTAATTGTACACTTCATTCCACAGTACATCTTTTTAAATTTGGAAATATTTTCTGGAAAATTGGCAGTCCGAGAAGATACGTCATGCTTACTCTGTGGTTTCAGTGGTTTCGTACACTTCTTGGCATTCTTCTGTGCCCCTTTATGGTCCAAGGACCCTTGTTGGAGAAGCAAAAGCGAGTCCAGCAGCCCGACTCACCCATCATGGGCACTATAGGTACTCTCTACCTCCGCCACTTACTCATGTTCCACACTGGAGAAGCTGCCCCTTTCAGATGACCTGAGATCTCGTATCACTGGTTCAAGCAAAAGGGAAGTTGATAACAAGCCGGCTTGCCCACCTCTCTGCAGCCACCATCTCTTTTTTTTTTAAATATTTTTTATAGCTGTTGATAGACCTTTATTTTATTTCTATGTAGTGCTGAGAATCGAACCCAGTGCCTCACATATGCTAGGTGAGTGCTCTACCACTGAGCCACAGCCCCAGCCCCCTGCAGCCACCATCTTAAAGCCCTACAAATGCATGTGGGCTTTTGTGGCCAGGTTTGGAAATCACCTATGCTGGTCATTAGAGAATTGTTTCTCAACTCCAAGCCCTCATTTTTCTAAATAATTCTGTGATACTGTGGCTGGACTGTGAAAACCCTTTTTTTCCCCCATTTTGACTGTTCTCACATTGGGCTCTGCCAATAGGGTATGAGACAGACTGTAAGGCCAGGAGCAGCAGTTGTTCCAAACTCCAGCTTTTGTATACATGCCCAGAACTAGTCTCCTTTTACCACGTCAATTATGCCAGCACCGTCAGACATGACTTCCTCCTCAGGAATCTGCACCCCACCTCCAAGCAGCCCCTTCTCCAAATTTCTAGATACTGATCATCGCAGCCTCTTGCTCCTGTTTCTACAGTCCCAGGGAGCGGCAGCTACTTCTGGTAGTTTTTATCTCTGTTCGTACTAGTGTTCTCTTTTTCTGTCATTCCTCCTATTCCAATTGCCTACATTATACTTTCTTTATTGTAATATCTAGTATGGTTTCTATTCTCCCGGTTGGATCCTGACAGATACATTTGACTTCACTCTCTGTTACCCATTTTCTTTTCTCACATTAACAAGGATTTGATTTAGCCCTGCAATGTGGAAGGAAGAGAAGTCTCAGACTCAGAATGTATGTTGAACCTATGTTCATTGGGCTACTGCAATCCCCAATGAGTAGCTCTGTGCTCCATTGCTTATTTCTGTATTTCAATATGGAAGTACTTTCTCTATATCTTTGGGCATTACAAGGAAGTTCTCATTGAAATATCTATATATTCTATGTGGAAGAATCCCCATGAAGAGTCCTCCATGGGTCTAGAATGCATATTGGAATAATGATTCTGTTCTTCCTATCTTATGTTTGTATCTCATTCAAATCCCCCAGCAATCTTATGAGGAGGCAGTTGGGCACATTCCTTCATTTACCAGGGAGAACCTGAGAGGCGGCTCCATTTCTTATCTGTGCTCATCTGGACCAACTAGTGGCAGAACCAAATCTTCTCTCTCTCTCTCTCTCTCTCTCTCTCTCTGTCTTTTTCTGTTCTGCCTCCAGGATGTGGTTAATACAGTGGTTTACTTATTTGTTTTTACAGATTTTCTATTACTGCATAACAAATACCACAAATTCAATGGCTTTACACTACACCTATTAATGAACTCACAGTTCTTTAAGTGAGATCTGGGATTGCATGACTGAGGTCTCTACTCTTGGTATCACAGCAGTGAAATCAGGATATTAGCTGGGTTAACACTAAGAAAAATCCATGTCCAGGATCATTCTTGTCATTAATAGAATTTGATTCCTTGTGTCAGTGGGTCTATAGTCTCTATCTAATTGCCATGTCAGACAGGGGCTAATCACAGCTCCTAGAGGCTGTCCAAATGCCTGTCCCAACACTCACTAAGCTGTAGTTCCAGAAACAGGATTCAGAAAAGAGCAGCTTTATGATACAAGTACAATTTTGGAGTGCTTTTATTAAGGAATTAAAAAAATATTCTGTGGGTAATCAGAATCATTCAGATGCCAAAAGCATCACATGATTTATAAGTAGCAATTTATCAGCCTTGACAATTTCTTCTTCAAGGAAGAAAAATCATTGAGGATGTGTGTGTGCTCACGCACATGTGCATGCACACACAATGCCAAAAAGTGCATGACATCATCATCAATGTAAAAGCAAAACTTTACGATCATTAGAAAGAAATCCTATCCATTGACTAGAGTATATTTATAGCATATAGAGAATGAAGTCCTATTGTCTGCATTGCGGGTAAGAGGGTAATAACTTCAAGCCTGTCGACAGTGTTACTGAGCACCCATGTACACAGAGAATCCTCCTTAGATATAGCAAATCACAAAGTAATAAACAACAAAAATATACATCTTTATGTCTCATGGGCCTAGTTGTCCCTGTGTAGGTGCCAACATTAGATTGAGAACCATTAAAATTTATTGGAGCCAATAACTAAGGAAGAAATTGAAAACATTTTCAGAGAATTGCCTATATAAGTGGACTTGGCACCAAACAGTCGTGCTGCCCGTACTCAGACACTTTCAGGGAACAACTATTTCCAGTGCAATATAAAATGTTCCAGAAAAAGAGAAGAACTATCCAATTTACTTTATGAAGCTAACATAACTTATAGTTATAGTTAACTTATAGCAAAACCCTGACATGACTAGTGCAAAAAAAGAAAACTACGAAAACAACATTTCCTCTGGAGAGCCTTTTGGCATTATGTAGCCAGAATAAGTGGGCAGGTGCCCTCTGACTCAGAAGTTCCACTGCTAAGCACATATCCTGGGGACATTCCTGGAAAGGTCCAAGAGGGAAATGGCCTCAGAAGATCATTACAGCATGGTGACAGCAGGGAGTTGGAGTCTTGCATCACTGGGAGAGCAAACGGGGAAACGTGCAGGCACCGTATTTTACAGTAGGTAGAAGCAGGGATTTGGACACACTTGCTGCAGCATAAGTCTATTTTAAAACATGATACCTAATGAAAAACAGGCAAAAAATGGAATAGCGTTGTTATAGTCTGGATCTGAAATGTCTCCGAAAGACTGATATGTTGAAAGCTTGGTTCTCAGCTTGGGGCTATTGGGAGGTGGTGGAAACCTTGGAAATGTGGGGCTCCAGGGAGGTCTTAGGTCACTGGGAGTATGCCTTCAAGCAGATGCTGGAACCCAGCCCCTTCCTCTTCCTCTCTTTCACATCACAGCCATGAGATGAAGAGTTTGCAGCCAGGTGCGGTGGCGTATGCCTGTAATCCCGGCACTTTGGGAGGCCGAGAGAGGAGAATAAATGGATGAAAGGGTCCACAAAGGCAAAAGGCACTAGGGCCCATGGAAGTGAGAATCCAGCCTCAGCAACGGCGAGGCACTAAGCAACTCAGTTGAGACCCTGTCTCTACATAAAACACAAAATAGGGCTGGGGGTGTGGCTCAGTGGTCGAGTACCCCTGAGTTCAATTCCCGGTACCAAAAATAATAATAATAAAAAGAGTTTGGTTCACCATGTGCTACGTGCCATGATGCACTGCCTTGAACTTTTCCTCTTTATAAGTTGATTATCTCAGGTTTTTGTTATAGTAATGGGAAGCTAATAAAAATATAAAATATAATTACTTAAATGAAAAATTACAGTACTCAAATCAACAATCTACATTTTTTCAAAGATGTTCAAACAGAAATGACCCTATATATTAAAAAGCTGCTGATTGGGGACACTAGGACTAGGATATAGGATAAAAGGAATGAATTGAAGCAGAGCTGGATTCTCACTTCCATGGGCCCTAGTGTCTTTTGCCTCTGTGGACCCTTTCATCCATTGAGTTTATTTTAAAATAATATTTTTTGAACTGTAATGGTATAAATACAAATATATGAATACCATGTGCTAAATATCTTTGACCCTGAAGTATATTTTACCTTTAATTCAAAAGAACTAACTCATTTTCATGGGTCCCATAATGTATTGTGAGACTCAAAGTGTGCCTAATGGGTAAGTCATCTCTAAATAAATGAATGGGAGAGATACCTTGCATGAACCAGTGAAAATTATGTGCCATGAACTGAGGAGTGTTACTCCTTCAGCTCTCTGCATCTGAGGTTCAAAACTGTTCCAGAAGCAGCAATTCCTTAGGTGTGTTGGAGAACTCTGGTGTCCAGGGATTGTTCTAAGATGTATGGGGAAAAAAGGAAGTTTCCCCAACCAAGGGCCCCATTTGAAAAATGCTGAGTTAAACAAAGCTAAGCAGGTTTTCTTATTATCTATCAGACACTTTACTGTATTCTGTAATGTAAACTGTGACTCTCCAAGGGGTCAGGGAAAGGGAACTTATCTGTGGGGTTTCCCAAAGCAATTTGACAGTAGACTTCTGCTTTGATGGTACAGGCCCTGAGAACTGAGAACACCCTGGGGAGTTGGATCTAGGTCAGCCCCTATCTGGGATCAAAGGCAGGTGCATTCACTCACAGGAGCCTGAGCCCAGACCCCCATCTGTCCTGCCCCTCCCCCATAGAGTTGTGCTAACACTCAGGCTGGCAACCAACAGGGCCTAGTAGGGAGAGTGTGATCTCCTCAGCCTTCATTTACCATGAACATCTGCTGGACAGCCCAGCAGTCATGTTGGAAATAAGGGCTAGCCTATGGGTATGGCTTGATTTCTAACTTCCGAATACTCAGACATGTCTAAATGGGCTTTTCTTTGTACTTATGTCCTGACACCCCCTCCCCCCAAATTAGGAGTAGTTCTGGCCTGATCGTTCTTCTAGGAAGAATGATTCTACTCTTTCTATCATGTCACATCAAAACTGCCCTTACATAATCAAAGTTGCTATCATCCAGACTCCAAAACCCCTTTCCAATCACCAGTGAGTCCTCAAGATGCTCAAGCAGGACAGGTTTGGATATTCATTGCCTTGAGCACTCAGAATCATCATGGTATGTGAGTTGTGATTCCTTAGCCCCATGCCATGTCCCCAACTTCAGAGACACACATCACACACAACGGCGAGATTGCAGTCATGAGTCCAATCTTTAGGAAAATCAAGGTCTTGATTGAGTGATGATGCTCTAGAGTTTCTAGAGGGAAATCAGTCTCCCTAAACACTCTCACCTCGAGTACTTATAGTGACACATCTCCATTAGTCCCAACATCTCCAAGTCCTTTTCTGTTCTTGTCTGTGTCCCAAGAGGCTGACCCCTAGGAACTACCCTCAGGGACCCTCTTGTCCAATGATACCTGCAGCTTTGGAAAGAATGCATAAGGAGGGAGCAAGGAGAGGACACTTACATATTAACCATGCTGCAAAGGAACCCATGGGCTGTGGCTTTCACAGGGAGAGCACTTTTATATCCACACTCAGAAAAGCATTACACTGAGGAATGTTTCTCTGTGTGACATGATGACCTCAGGGAAGACTAGATGCTCATCCATACCCATTTAGGAATTCTTGATGAAAAGAGATGGGATTGTCTACCTTGAGCTTAGAACAGCTCATCCTGATGTTCCATATGGAGTTTTACTTGAGTCTGAATAACCTATCTTTTGGGAAATGTGCTAACATTAGGCCATTACATGGTTATCTTACTGAGGTCATAGAGCCAGGTTATACTCTCCTGTATTATTTTCCTGTAGGAATGAACATATTTAACTCTAAACTATTCAGGCAAGAGGTGGTCTAAGGTAAGTAGGCAAAAGACAGAAGTGAAGGAGAAACTCCCCTTACTCTCCACAGATGAAAGATAGTTGACCAAAGCATTAGCACCTTCCAGGAGGGAGCAAGCTGCAATGTAGAAAAGGGGGTAAGCAGGGGCTTGAACTTGGTAAAGAAACCGAGTACTGAGCTGGTCTTTCTCTTTGTTGTGCATCCTTTTTGTCATTCTCAAATTTTCTAGAAATCATTCTTAAAACTTAGAGGTATAGAAGGCCAGGCAGAGTGGCACATGCCTATAAACCCAGTGACTTGAAAGACGGAGGTAGGAGAATTGCAAATTTGAGTCCAGCCTCAGCAATTTTGCGAAGTTCTCAGCAAATAAGCAAGACCCTGTCTCAAAATTAAAAATAAAAAGGACTGGAATAATTCAGTAAAGTGCTCCTGGTTTCAATCATTAGTATCAAACAAAAACAACAACAACAAATAAACCTTTGGAGGTATAAGAAATTAAGGGGGGCTGAGGATACAGCTCAGTTGGTAGAGTGCTTGCCTCGCATGCACAAGGCCCTGGGTTCAATCCCCAGCACCAAAAGAAAGAAAAGAAATTAAGGGACAGGAGTATAAGCAGTGTCCTCTTCACCTATTCACAGTGGTGACAGTGGTGGCCATATCATCATTTAGTAATAGAGCACTGCTTCATACAACAGGAAAGGATCCCATGAAGGTCAACCAATGACAAAGCCACAGCAAGAGGGCAAGATGAGAAGACATATGATATACATCCTGAGGATCACTCAGAAATCTCAGACTGCCTGAAAAGGACTAATTTTCAGTAACAATAACTTCCATTAAAGATTACATACTAGTCCATATTCCATTGCTGTAACAAATTATCAAAGGCTGGGTAGTATATAAAGAAAACAGGTTTATTCTGCTCACAATTTTAGAGGCCAACAGTTCAATATCATGCAACCCCATTTGTTCAACTTTTGGTGAGGGCCTCAAGGTGAATGGCATCATGGCTGGAGTGTAGGTAAGGGAGAGAGAGAGATCACATGGCAAGACAGGAAGCCAGACAGCAGCTCAGGAGTCAGTCTCATTCTTTCATAACAACTCACTCTCATGGGACCTAACCAGTGTCCCAGGACCACTACCTTAATCTCTTTTGAGAGCAGGACCCCCAGTGACCTAACCACCTCCCACTTGGCCTCATATCTTAAAGGTCTCACCACCTCAACATCAACTCTCTAATATGTGAGCTCGTGGGGGACAAGCCACATTCAAACCATAGCAGTTGGGATTCATTAATTCAGGTCATTGAAAAGAGACATATTGGTTACATCTAATCTTAAGATACTCAGTTAATTTTAGGAATTCAACTACAAAAACATCACTGTTAATCACACCTGATCATCTTTCATCCAAGCCTTACATAATACAATTCTAAAATAAGTGGGTGGGCATTTAAAAATTCTGTCCCTATATTTGAAATGTGGAACAAATTTATACCCCTCCAAAAAAAAATTTCACTGAAAGCTATAAATAAGAGACAGTCCCTTCAACAGGCATTTCCCTAACCCTCTCATGCTCCTGAGATACTAAAATAGTCAAATGGGATTGTACGGTACTTGATCAACGATCTTTGCTCATAATACTCCCTTCAAAGTGCATTCAGGCCAACTGTGAATAACAGTGGCATGAATCATATATCCACACAGAACACTGGGCAAAGGATAATTATATCAGGTAATAAAAGTGAGAAATAGCCAGTCATTATCCTTGGAAAGCTATTTTGGTACAAAGTACAGCCTCAAACTACAAGATCAGTGTGACATATTCAGGCCAGAGCTATTGTGACGTGTATAAGCAGTAGGAGTGAGAAAATCCAATCCCAAAGCAAATGCCTCTACTACGTGAAGTCAAGGAGGACTTAATGCTCAAAGCCAGCCCTGGAAGCACACAGGGCCCAGTGAGAAACTGCACAGCCATGGTTGGGTGGTCCCCAGCAATTTTTGGTTCAGAAAGAAATCTTTCCCTAGGAGGAGAAATCAGCCAAGCCTGAAAATAAGGCAATGAAGAATTATACACAGTCAGATATCGTGGTGAACACTTATAATTCCCAGTGACTCAGGAAGCTGAGGCAGGAGGATCACACATTTGAGGTCAACTTGGGCAATTTAGCAAGGCCCCTAAGCAACTTATTAAAACCCCATCTCAGAATAAAAACAGGCTGGGGATATAGCTTAATGATAAAGTGTCCCTGGATTCCAACCCCAGTATGGCAAAAAGGAAAAAAAATTTTAAAAAGGATTTTACATAATCCCATAAATTTCTCTTATTGACTCATATCCAGATAAATAAATAATTAAGCTAATTGTATGCATTCTTTTGAATATGTTCTTTCATCTTAAGCACTGTTGATTAGATTCAAAGCAGTGTCCTTTTACAACAGTTATTATGCAAATTATTGTACTTTTTATTGGACCAACTTTTGAAGTAAGGAGATAAATGAAAGAAAAAATAAATTTCATAAATTCAACTACTTGCATAAACATAGTATGTAAACGTTATATGTAAAGTAATTGAAACAATACAAAAATCAACAATATGAATTAAGATCTTCCATGGGAAAATAAAACCTGTCAAGCCATAATTCAATTGTAAGATTCATTTTGTGTCTGTCAACCAACCTGGACAAAGATTTACTCAGCTGCAATAGAAAACCAAAGCCCTGTACCTCATATCTTACACATAAACTCTTCATTAAATGATGTTTGTGTTTTTCCCCTAAGATGTGCCAGTGCAGCCAGTCTTTATAAAGCTTAAAATTCTAGGTTTCTAGGACACATTATCCATTTACTCTGAAGTACAAATCTTCATTCTTCCTTGTGCTGATAGAAACTATCATTACTAAGAAATCTTTAGAAATACAGTCAGTTCTCAAAATGCTTTTCCCAGAATATTTATTCGAAAGTCACGGCTCTAGTGAAATTCTAGGTTCTTTCTTCTTAGCAACTCAGGATGGTGCACTGTCAGTAGTCCTGTGACTTAGCATTTGGCAAAGCACTTATACCCCATTGATAGTTCAACTACCAAAGAAAGTTGATTTATAGATATTTTAAACATTACAGAAAAAGTAGAATTTGACCTTGAAAGGGTAGGTGAAGTTAATGTAATCCAATATAGCCAATATTTATTTTAAGTTTCCTTTCAAATCTAAAGTCATTTTGTCCAGGAACAGAAAAACTGAATTATAATTAGCTTAACTGACTTACCATATTATTGTGTTTGGTGTCTTAAAGTTCAGTCTATTAGATATTTATAAGTATGTTAACTCTGTTTACGATGTGCAAAAATGTTCCCACAAGTAGAGCTATGTGTTGCCAAATTTAAAGAAATCCAGTATGTTTAGCTTTTGCTCAAAATAGAGGGAAAACATCTGTGAGGAGAAGAGAAAGGAAAGAAGCATTTTGGAGCACCTACTGTATGTAGACCAGGACGTAGATTATCTCATTTAAACCTCCTAGACTCCCTGAGAGGTTGGGATCATTGACTCACTCTACAGATGAGGAAGATGGGACTTAAAGAATTCAGTGGACCATTCAGCTAAGAAGAGGTAGTACTAGCATGGGATCCAGTTTCTTGGACTCCGGAGAGTGTGGTCCTTCTCTCATATCACTCAAATGATTAGGAGGAGCCGGCGCAGTGGCTCATGCCTGTAATCCCTGCACTTTGGGAGGCTGAGACAGGAGAATCGCGAGTTCAAAGCCAGCCTCAGCAATGGCAAGGTGCTAAGCAACTCAGTGAGACCCTGTCTCTACATAAAACACAAAATAGGGCTGGGGATGTGGTTCAGTGGTTGAGTTCCCCTGAGTTCAATCCCAAGTACCAAAAAAAAAAAAAAAATGATTAGGAGGCCACCAACAAATGGGAGCCTGCAGAGAGAGTCTGTTTTGTCCACTACCCACACAGATCATCTGAAGTGTCAATAGATATCATTGAATTCCTGTCACATGATTCTATTTATATGGTTCTCTCACACAAAACAGGAGCACAGGGGCAGTTTCTCTACCTGAAGAGGATCAGTTCCTTAGCTGAACAGCTTGGAGTGGTATCTACAAGGTAGCCCTGCAAAACCAGGGATAAAAGTCTTCACAAATCTAGCTCCTTCCAGCAGTCAGGGGCCAGGTATGGCATTCACAAAGTGTCAGAACTACAGGAATCCGAGTGATGTTGTCCCAGAAAGGTGATTCTCATTTCCCCCTCTACTGTTTGAACATGTAACTCACTCCAGATTGTAAGAGTAGGCCCATGGGACAGGTCCCGCCAAACATGGAACCCTTTTCCCTGGACACAGTGAGTGGCCCACTAGTAACAACTCAGGTGGAGCCAAACAGATCTTTCTTTGGGTTTCAACCTTGCTTTCAGTAACTCCGGGCTTGATTTAGTTTATAGTTTCCCACAATGAACTCCTTGAACTTGAGCCATATTGCCAGTCATACATCCATCTCTTGATTCATGAAGAAATAAGTCACTCTGAAGAAACAATGTTCTGGTTACACTATTTGGGGATAGTGATTAAATCTACACAGGGATAGTGATACCATGCATGCACCACACATAGTAACAATTGATGATCGACAAGTGTATGTGGCTAAATCCCAGATATGAGATAACAAACAGGAAGCCTGTGTGGTACCAGTTGCTTCCATTTCAGTTTGGATCTGTCCTCATGGAATGACCTGGTTTCACTCCAAATGGTACATTTTGCCCTTGCCTGTACAGAACGTGCACTGACTACTCCCTTTCCAGATGTGTTTACATCATGGTTTCTCAAGAACAGCATTACTGATGTGGATAATTTTTTGTTTGGGGGACTATTCTGTGCATTGTAGAACATTTAAAACACATTGAGTCCCATCATCCCCGATGTGGGACACCTATAAAAACTCAAATTGAGCAACAAATATACCACTTATGATCATTTTTGAAATAACTATTATGTTTTTAGAGTTCTATTATTTTGAGAAAAGTAATTGGTGAATGATTAGTGTTTGGAAAAATATAGATATTTCCATATCTATATGAAAGTATGTATACAGATATATATATAATATATATAAACTTTATATTGTGATTTCAACCTATTTTAATGCACCTGCATCAATTTCATTAAAATATTTGCAGAATTGAAAACTTGGAACTTTATGGGTTAGCTAATCTCCACCCATGAAATGCCAGTATTATCTGCCTTCATTTGTGACAATCAAAACTATCTCCAGACCTTACAAAATATTCCCCGGAGGACACAATTTCCTCCAGGTGAAAACCACTAGTTTAGACAGATCACCAATTTGGACTTTTGATTGTTAGAAGTTACTTTTTAGGGGAATGGGGAGTGCCAGGGATTGAATTCAGGGGGCCTCAATCACTGGGCCACATCCTATTTTGTGTTTTATTTAGAGACAGGGTTTCACTGAGTTGCTTAGCATCTCACTTTTGCTGAAGCTGGCTTTGAATTTGAGATCCTCCTGCCTTAGCCTCCTGAGCCTCTGAGATTACAGATGTGTGCCACCGTGCCTGGCCTAGTAGTTACTTTTGTCTTTCACTGTTGTCCTTTAAAATCACAGGCTAGTTCACCATCTTTACAATCCCAAATAGTTAAGAATATTTCTCTAGAAACTGCTGGATTTAGGCCATTATTTCAGGTAAGTCTGAGTAACTCATATTTATGCACACACACACACACACACACACACACACACACACATTCATGCACAGGCAGATTTCTGAGCCTTTGTTCTCACAGTACCTCTGACTAGACTAACCCATATTTCATAATTAGAATAACTATAGCCTATAATAACAATGTCAAAAAGAGCTGATTCCAATGCCCCATTTCCCAATTTCCAGCTCTGCCTGTTCCCATATTTATTCTTCATAGTGTAGCATTGAAGACAGCTTTCAACATGAGCTCATTCTCTATGAAGGTTACCAGATTTAGCCAATAAAAATGCAGGACACCAGCTAAGCTTGAATTTTAGATAAACAATGAATAATCTTTAAGAATGCTCCCAGGGGCTGGAGTTGTGGTTCAGGGGTAGAGCATTTGCTTAGCATGTGTGAAGCACTGGGTTCAATTCTCAGCACCATATATAAATATATAAATTAAATAAAGGTCCTTTAACAACTAAAAAAATTAAAAAAAAAAAAAAAAGAATGCTCCAAATACTGCTAAACATCCCATAATGCACACAAAAGCCCCCCAAAGAATTGTACAGTACACACATTTCATAAGACATCTCTTGTTTTTTGTGCAATCCCCTCTATCCACGCTGCCTTGAGTCCCGCTGACTTGTGGAGTTTCACTAGAATTCTTTCCCACCTACTACTTAAAACCACAAGGACATTGCCTCGTCCAGAGTTGCCTTTGTGGGCTGTGTGCTTGTCAGATTCTTTTACTCGGTGTTTCAGTCAGAGTCCAACCAGGAAACCAGAGAACAATTGGAATTTTAACATAGAGGATGTAAGAGGCTTAAAAACCAGTCAGGAAAGCAAATCATGTCTTAGCAAAAGCACAAAATTATTCCCATCTCTAAACTGGTAGGACAAAGAAAGAAGTGGAGGTACTAGAACTCGGGGATCAGGATCATCTAGAGAACATGCAATTTGAAACGTGCTGACCTAGCAAGAGCAGGAATCAAGAAGATGCAGTTCCTGTCCTGGCTCCTCCGGCCAACCAGTTTCCTCCCAGAGTCTCCCACTAGCGAAACCTCGTCAGAAACCAGCCAACCGGGGACGCTAGGAACTGTAACCAGTCAAAAGCAGACTTCATAGGCCTGGTCTTCAGGGTCCCTTCTCCTTGTGTCAGGGCTGAGGGGTCTTTTCTTGCTCCATGGAGCTTAGGCAAGGTGGAATCTTCCTGTCTGTGGGATTGACATGAAGTGTTGATAACCACAGCCTCCTTCACCTGTACCTGCTCCAATCTACCTGTGAGAAATTTTGCACTGTTGTTTTTCTCAGTCTTGATGGTGTGCCCTCAGTCACCTGCTGAGTTTTCCTGAGCCCAAGCACACTTTTCTTTCCTATTACTATTCTCTCCAGTTGTACCCTCACCATGCCTCAGTCTCCTAGGCACACACCCAGACATTCCAGCTCGCCATCCTTGTAGGCACGTGGTAACACTGCACGACTTGCCTCCTTTGAAGTCCCATGTGACCACCAGATTTTCTTTGACCAATGAAATGTGAGCAGACACAGTAGCTGTGATTTCTAGTTGAAGCTCAAAGACCCCACGTGTAATTTACCCCCGCTTTTTTTTTCTGCCTTAGAGATCAACGAAGCTTTGTTAAAATGGAATGCAGATCTCTGTCTTCCTTTCCTATCTACAAATCACCACAAATTTATGGTTTTATGGTTCTAGAGATCAGGAGTTCAAAATCCCTCTCACTGAGCTAAAGTCAAAATGACAACAAGGCTGTTTCCTTCTAGAAGCTTCAGGGGAGAGTTTATTTCTTGTGTTTTTTAGTTCCTAGAGACTGCCTTGGCTTGTGGCCTCTTCCTCACATCAATCCAAACTCTTACTTCTGTGGTCACATCTCCTTCCATCGCCTTCGCCTTGGTCTCTCTTATGTAAATCCTTGTGATGACATTGACCCACCAGGGAAATCCAAGCAATCTTCCCATCATAAGATCCTTAATTACACCAGTAAGGAGCTTTTTGCCATGTAAGGTAGCATGCAGGATTGAGACATGGATCTTTTGGCGGGCCATGACTTTAATACTGTCCCTGAGAGATTTCAATGAGCAGAGCCCTACCTGCCAAGTATTACATGTGAGTAAAAAATAACTTTTGTGGCATCAGGTCAGTATGATTTAGGGGACCATTACTGCAGCACAACTTAGCCCTACATCCTATTCCTTTTCTGTCTCTATTTTGTAATATTTAAAAACAACTTAAAGCATTAAACATGACAATTTTTTTGCATAAAGTACACTTTCAAAATAGTATACTATAAACAACCAATCAATGAGCAAAGCAAGGAGTGTTTTGTTTCTGAACAAAAATAAATATAGATATATAGACTGAAAAATAAAAATTCCATATATTCAATACCCTAACAAACTTCTTCCCTGAATCTGAAGAATCTTCTGATTCTCTATTTCAGCAGTATGTGTTAGCTTTGTGTCGCTGTGACAAATACATGGGGAAAAAGCTTAAAGGAGTAAAGATTTATTTTGGCTCATGATTTCAGAGGTTTCAATCCATGATCACTTGACTCTGTCGATTCGGGGCCTGTGGTGAGGCAGAATATCGTGGTGGAAGGATGTGGTAGAATAAAGCTGCTCACCTAACGGTATCCAGAAGCAGAAAGAGAAAGAGTCCAGGAACAAGATATACCTTCATAGTCTCAGGCTCAGTGACCTACTTCCTCTAGACCCACCTCCTCAAGTTTCCAATATCTCTCAATGGTGCCACCAACGGGGAACCAAGCCTTCAATGCATAAAGCTCTAGGGGACATTCCAGATACAAACTACAGTAGCCTTTCTCTTTATAAAATATATAATAAATTGTTGCAAATTATAACATTAAAACTTATTCCTTCAAATAACTGTATGTCGGTACTCAATAACCAGCCTCCCCATCTCTCCTCCTCATTCCCTTCCTAGCCTCTAGCAACAACCCTTCTACTCTCCATCTCTCTAACCTCAACTTTAACATAAATACTGTATTCAATGTTTTGCCAGTTGTTATGGCACGATAATTCATTAGTTAACATTTCAAGGTTCTGAAGGTGAGGTTCCTCATTAATGATAGTAGAAGTAAATGCAAATTGTAAACCTTCATGTAAATTCTTCATGATTTTGAAAGTTTTGTCAGACTTTTCATCAGATCTGATTTGATTCTTACTATTTTTGCCTTTTGAGGTGAGCAGCAAAGAGTTGTTCCCAGGAGTACAATTGTCTGCTGTTATTTTTATTGTTGCAAAGTGTGCCAGAGTTGTATACGTGTTGTTTTCATGGTTTCTTTGCAGGAAACTTTTTGAAGTTATTTGTTTTATGAGAGTTAATCTAAATTAAAATGAGAGAATATTACCAGAAATAAATTATGATAATATATCAGCGTGCGATAAACTGGAACAGGTCACAGTGAGCTAAAAGCAAAGAGTAAAGATTATCAACCCTTCTGAGTTCTGGAAAATGCTGGCTCTTTCCTGGGAGTGCCTCCATATGTGATGAAACACCACACAAAGCCACATGACCTTCAAAATCTTCTGGGATGTGTGTGCCATACTCTGTAAAATTCTAACCCAAATGAAATGCAAGTTTCTAAAAGGTGTTTTTTGTTTTTATTTTTGCTGTGCTGGGGATTTGAACCCTAGGCCTCATGCATACTAAGCAGGTACTCTATCACTGAACTACATCCCAGACTCCTTAAAAGACCTTTATAGCTGGGTATGGTGGCTCAAGCCTGTAATCCCAGCACTTAGGGAGGCTGAGACAGGAGAATTGTGAGTTCAAAGCCAGCCTCAGCAATGGCGAGGTGCTAAGCAACTCAGTGAGACGCTGTCTCTACATAAAACACAAAATAGGGCTGGGGATGTGGTTCAGTGGTTGAGTTCCCCTGAGTTCAATCCCCGGTACCAAAAAAAAAAAACTTTATAAGAGCAATGAATTTAGATATACCACAGAAGACCTATAACCTATTTATAAAACAAATTACAAAGAAACTGAAATCCAGGGAGGCTCATAATTTCCCCCCATCCCACAGATGGTTCTTGACAATGAGAATCAGAAAGCAGATACTGAGCCTCAGGCCATCACGATTACCATGGCACCATGATATTACGAAGGAGTGAACTTAGCAATGTCATAACTGAATTTAGTCCCGCTGGGCCCCCTCCAACTTAGCTCTATGTGATAAAGGGGAAAGTCTCAAACCAAGAACTAGGAGAAGAAACCAGGAGGGTGACATCCCTCATCCAGGCCTAAGGGATAGAAGAGGATTTTTAGTTCTCTGCAATATATTAGAGGGGAGTGTTGCCTTTTCCTCTGTATCTCTAGCTGTACATCTCACTGAAAAGGAGTTTTAGATGATTCATTAAGATTTTTCCAAGCCGGGTGTGGTGGCTCACGCTTGTAATCCCAGCACTTAGGGAGGCTGAGACAGGAGAATCGCGAGTTCAAAGCCAGCCTCAGCAACAGCGAGGCACTAAGCGACTCAGTAAGACCGTCTCTACATAAAACACAAAATAGGGCTGGGGATGTGGCTCAGGGGTCGAATGCCCCTGAGTTCAATCCCTGGTACCAAAAAAAAAAAAAAAGATTTTTCCAAAAAGAGTTCCTTTGTGCTTTCCCTACCGGAAAAATCAAGGACATTATATTCAGCACTGCATGATTATACTGATCTATATTGGTTATATTCAAGGATGGCCAGCCAGGAAGGTACCTGGTGTGCAATCTGTAAGGAATGATAAAATGTCTCTGGAAATGTAATAAAATGAAGATAATTATATTTCCCTCCTGCACCAGTACAGTTCAGTCAGGGAAGTAAGAACACTACAAGCATTATGGAGTAATTTATTAAGAAGTTAGACTTAGCTGGGCGCGGTGGCTCAAGCCTGTAATCCCAGCACTTAGGGAGGCTGAGACAGGAGAATCACGAGTTCAAAGCCAGCCTCAGCAATGGTGAGGCGCTAAGCAACTCAGTGAGACCCTGTCTCTACATAAAACACAAAATAGGGCTGGGGATGTGGCTCAGTGGTCGAGTGCCCCTGAGTTCAATCCCTGGTACCAAAAAAAAAAAAAAAAGAAGAAGAAGAAGTTAGACTTGACACAATCGAGAGAGGGCAGAGAAAGAAAAATTGCAAAAAGCCCCTGACCAGCCTGGTGCAGGTGAGTAAGTCCAAGCGTGCTGGACACAGGTAGGGAGGAGCCACAACAGTGGCCTGTGACAAAGGCCATAGAAGGAGGTCACCTGTTTTTGGCTTCCATCTCCGTGAGCTCATAGATAAAATATCTCATGGTGGCCTGGGCCACAGCCGGTCAGTAAGGAAGAAGAACTAGACGTTGAGTAGAGGAAGAAGAGAGCAAACTGGAGTCACCTCGCCTGGCAGCTCATGGCCAATGGTGGCTGGTAGAGGGGTGCAAAAGGCCAGCCCACTTCTCAAGGAGGGACCCGCTTTGTGGTTGTTTCTTGCTCCAGAAATCCCCATAGGGCCAGGCCATCCCAGCTGAGGCCACATCTATGTTTAGTTGCTTCTCTCACTCTCTTCTGCTTTCCTCTCTTCTGTGAGAACATTCTCAATAAGTCACAGCTGTTCAAATTCCTGTCTTACACTCTGCTTCTTGGGAGGCCCAAATCTACAACCCTCTCTGCTGACTGTATTCTCCTCTGCAGCAACATGGCGCTCTCGCTATTCCCAGAACCCAAGGCAAGTCCAGGCCATTCCCACTACCCAGAGCTCTTTCTCTGAGCTAGTTGAGTGGCTGACTCCCTCAGCTCCATCTGGTCTCAATTCAAATGTCACCTTTCCATCAACATCTTTCTCTTGCCAACCAACAATCACAAACCCACTTGTTATGGTTTGGATCTTAAATATCCCCCAGAGGCCTTGTGCTAAAGGGTTGGTTGCCAGCAGTGGCACTCTTGGGAGGTGATGGAAATTTTGAAAGGTAAAAGAGATGGGCCACTGGGGGAATGTCCTTGAAGGGCACATCTTGTCCCAACCCATTCTTTCTCTGTGTTTCCTGGCTGCCATGGTGAGCAGCTTTGCTTTACCACACATTCCCCTCCATAATGTTCTTCACCATGGCCCAGAAACAGTGGTGCCAAGTCACCATGGGACTGAACCTCTAAATTGTGAGCCAAAATAAATCTTTCCTCCTTTAAAGTTGATTTTCTTAGGTATCTTGTCAATAGTGACAGAAAGCTGACTAACATGCCACCCAATACTTTTTCTCTCTTTTTTGTGTTGGTACTACTTTATATCAAACACTGTTCTACAAGATATTTAACATTCATCTTCATGAGGAGCCTCAACAGTTTTATTAACCCACTTAGTGATGGGGAAACTGAGGCACAGAGAGGTTAAGAACTTTCCCAAAGCCCACACATCTTGTAAGTTATAGAGCCACGCTTTGACTCCAGGCTACCTGGCCGCAGATACTGTGCCACTACAGTACATCATCACACTAATTTATTTACTTTTACTTACTTTATTCGTTTATTTGATTTTTTTTTTGTTTTGATCATTGTGTATCTCCTCCCACTAAAATACAGACTCCTTGAAGAGATGGATTCTGTCTGCTCAGTCCACTGCTACATATCCCCCAGCACCTAGAGAAGTCCAGGTGCCATATTTACTAAACCCCTGCTATGGCTTGGATGTGGTTTATTGCCCCAGGGCTCATGTGTTGGAAGCTTGGTCCTCAGTGTGTTGAAGAGCTGAAACCTTTAAGAGGGGGTTTAGTGAGAGGTGATGAGGTCACTGTGGGTGCTGCCTTCAGAAGGGATTAAAGTTGTTATCATAGAACCTCAGTTAGTTCCCACAAGAGTGAGTGTTATGGAACAGTGAGCTTGACCCCTGAATTACTCTCTGGCCTTCCGTCTCCCTGATGATCTCTCCCTCTCACATGCACTCTAGCCATTGTGCCATCAGCCTTGTTGTGGTGTAGCCCAGGAGAGCCAAGCAAGAGATCAAACAGATTTGGCTGGCCTGATCTTGGACTTTCAGCCTCCAAAACTATGAGCTAAACAAAGCTCTTTTCAGTCAGGTGCGGTGGCTCATGCCTGTAATACCAACTACTCAGAAGATGAAGCAGAAGGATTGCTTGAGTTAGGAGTCACAGGTCAGCCTGGGCAACAGAGCTAGACCCTGTCTCAAACAATGAAAATAGATAAAGTTATTTTCTGTATAAAGTATTCAACCTCAGATATTTCATTAAAACAGCAGAAAATGGACTAATATCATTCTCTAATATTTATTAAATTATATACTTTTTGTGATTTCTCAAGGCTTTGTGATTTCTCAAGGATTTCTCAAGTCCTTTCAAGATTCACTGGGGGAGGGGGAGATGAATTCTGAGGTGGATTAGTTATTCTAATTTCAGCCGACATCCAGATTGATGGAATAAGAACTTCTTTATTCCCATCTTGATTCAGCTCTGTAGTAAAATGGATATAACATTTAAGGTATACAGCGACTGTTTAAATATTTGGCTTCCATTTTGTCACCATGAATGCCATGCAGCCCAATAACCATTGACTGAGATAATGATCTCTGGCATTCTGAATGCCAGAATTTGCAGCGATGTTGTCAAGGCCTTATCAGAGTCAATAGAGACTCACAGAAGACCTGTGTGAATCCAAGTGGAAAGTTCATGGTCAAAGTCATTTATTAAAACAATTTAGTACTTCTCATTGAGACTTCAGGGAATCCAAAAAAATAGTACCTCATCCAAGTTCTGAACCATGTGAGTAATAGACCAAAAATGTAGGCATATGGAAATCAGAATATTGTGTCTACTACTAAGAAAGCTAATATTGCAGAATGTGTCTTAGATTTAAGAGCCAACTGAATTTCCTAAAATTAAAACCCAGAACCAGACAAACTTACCCATGGCAGACTAAAGACTTTGACTCTATAAATCTACAGCATGGAACAATAGAGGGGGACACAAGATCTCTTCAGGTGTATTAGTTAGGTTTTCATTGCTGTGGCCAAAATACCCAATCAGAACAACTTAGAAGAACAATTTGAGCTCAAGATTTCAGAGGTTCAGTTTATGGTCAGCCAACTCCATTGCTCTGGGCCCAAGGTGAGGCAGAACATCAGGGCAGAGGGGTACAGCAGAGGAAAGCAGCCCAGCTCATGGCAACAAGGAAGCAGAAAGTGACAGAGACACCTGGGACAAAAATATAAACCCCAAAGGCACACCCCCAGTGACCTACTTCCTCCAGCCTACATTTACCACCCAGTAATTATTTCAAATTATTAACCCATCAAATGGATTATGTTACAGCTCCCATAATTTAATAATTTCACTTCCTTCATTAACACAGGAACTTTTGGGAACACCTCATATCCAAATTATAAGAGCAAATACAACATTGTCCAACAGGACCCAACAGGGAAGGGTCAGCCACACTACCCAGTTTCTCCCAAATTCACCAATTATAAAAGTCATTGTATCCCCCAAGAAAGGAGTAAAATCGCAAAGAGATTCCAGGAGTGTCAGAGCCATGGATGTTTCTCCAAAACCTCATGAGTAACACTGTCTCTGCACTTGCAACAGTATTGCCCAATGAGCAACTAGACTATTCTTCAAGGAACTTAAGTTACAATTTTGCTTTATGAATCTGATGTTAATAGTCTCTTCCAGCTGTCACCTTGCTTCATGGTTACCAGAGTAAAAGTGAACACAAGAGAAGTTTGCTACTGGAAGTAAAACTTAAGATAATCTGGTCAGCTAATCTCCTTTTTCACAGATGATGAAATTGAGACCCAGAAGGATTGCACATTTTGTCCTATAAACGAGAATCTAAGCAGGTCACCCAGAATCAGAACTGAAACCTCTGTATTCTCAGTCCAAAGCCTTTATCCATCCAATGGCATGATTTTTAGCTTGCTGACAAATTGACTGTTGTGATAAGATACAGCAAAAAATAAACCCTCCACTAATAAGAAAATGTCTATTTCACAGCCAAGATTACAAGGTGGAGGTAAGAAAATGAGGTGCTGGGCTGGGATTGTAGCTCAGCGGTAGAGCGCTTGCCTTGCATGCGTGAGGCCCTGGGTTCGATCCTCAGCACCACATACAAAGCAATAAAATACATTGTGTCCATCAACAACTAAAAAATATTAAAAAAAAAAAAAAAGAAAATGAGGTGCTCAAGAAGACATAAATGATTTCTGTAAATGATATAAAATGAAGGCTTTATCAATTTTCACTATAAGTTTCATGACTTTATACCTCCCATTGAAATTTCCCAGCAATGTTAAGTCCATGGTTCTACACTGCCTGAGTCTCTCTGTTTAAGGAGAATTAGCTTTTTATTCTCATGAAATTCAAGAGAACTAGATAATTCCATACAGCTGCATTCAATTATTTACATATAACTCAAACCTCCTGGTTTCTGTTTTTTTAAGAGCAATCCAGCATTACTGTGAATCATATTGCAGCTTTTCTCAATGAATGATAGAAGAAATGAGCATTATCTTCAGAATTTTCAAAGAGGGAAATCTTATTTCAAGATCCTTTTACTTCCTATAATGCAATGTTTATGCATAAAGGCTTTAAAATAGGTCATATGTATAAATATCCAGAAACACAAGGTTTGAATATTAAAATAAGGAATTTTCAGCATAAAATATATGGCATAATAATTGTAATGATTTTCATTTCATGTATCTATGGTTACTGCTGAAGGTATTCCATTTACTTGTGTATCACAAGATTTTTCAATTATGAAAAGCTAGTGCTGTGTTTTAAATTATGGAAAGTTTTGATAGGAACAGACACTGCCTAGGGGGAAAAATAGACTGTTAAGTAGTCCTTATTGAGAACTACTTGCTGAGGTAACTGAACGAGTAGCAACTTGGCGCCATGACCCGGGGGTTGGATGTGCCCGTGAGTGCTACAATGAGTGGAGCCTGCCGTGCTTCTGTGTGCTTGCCTTGGGCTCCCCAGGGAGGACAGGCCATTGCAGAGATGAATACACGCTGACGCAAGAAAGCACATTGTTGCTAAGGAAGCAAAAGCCATACCTAATAAGCTACAGGCACCACCCACAAATTCAAGTCATTTTATTATGGAAATGCACCATGGTATGCTTTTTATTGAAATGTACGGAGATTATTGTAAATATCTACAACCACCACCAACTAATAGTCCTGTTTGCCTGGCAGTCCTGAATTACAAAAGGTATGACCTCTTGGACATAAAGTTTGCCTAAAATGAATGATGCTTTGAAAAGATATGGAGAAAAGTGTGCATGCACATGTGTGTGTGTGTGTGTGTGTGTGTTGTTTTGTTTGTTTTAAGTTAATAGCTGCTTCAAAAAAAAGTGCTTTTTCTCTTGGAAAAGTACAGATTTAGACCCAGACTTCCACTCTTTGGGGACTTAGGATCAGTTTGGAGAAAACCAAACTGTCTACAGGGCTAAATTTCTAGGTAGACAGGCTAGAATGTTGCCTAATCATGGAAGAAGTAGTTTTCAGTTCTGACTGTGAGACTCAGCTGTGTCTGTATTTCATAATATTCACAGCGGGGTTTTGATGTTTTATTGATATCCATATCCCCAGACTCAGAACAGAGCCTGAGACCCAGTAAGTGCTTGGTAAATATCAGTCTCACCTTTATCAGTGCTACCAGTGTGATCTTGGGCCAGTCTTTTGACCTGTGTATGTTTTGGTTCCTTCAAGGGAAACACAGGCATGAACAGACGCCTGGGTGCTTGTGAGAAGTAAACGAACATTTCATGTAAAGCACATAACAATACTTGTCACTCAATGTCAGATGTTTAAAAATTACATGTGTATTTTAAATAATGTTTTGCCCTTATGAAAGTATGTGAAAGCATCATAACAAATAAATGTCCTAATTTCTGAAGCTATTATTTTGATACTACAAACCTAACAAGAAGAACGATTTTCATAATTTTTAAAACTATAAACTTTACCTAAATACTTAGTTTTTATTCTTTTTTTTTTTTTTCTTTTTGTACCAGGGATTGAACTCAGGGGTACTTGACCACTGAGCCACATCTTCACCCTTATTTCATATTATATTTAAAGACAGAGTTTCACTGAGTTGCTTAGGGCCTTGCTTTTGCTGAGGCTGGCTTTGAACACACAATCCTCCTGCTTCAGCCTCCCGAGCTGCTGGGATTACAGGTGTGCACCATCATGCCCCATGCCTGGCAATATTTAGTTTTTATTCCAATACACACTCATTTAATCCCTTTTTTGATGGGGTGTGGAGTACCAGGGACTGAACTCAGGTGTGCTTTACCAGTGAGTAACATTCCCAGTCCTTTTTAGTTTTTATTTTGAAACAGGATCTTACTAAATTGCTAAGGATGGCCTCATACTTGTGGTCCTCCTGCCTCAGCCTCCTGAGTCATTGGGATTAGTCATGTGCCAAGGCATCTGGTCACACCCACTTAATCTTGAAGATTTCAGTTTACTTTAGAATCAATCTACAATAAAAAATACTGTTGTAACAAGTCAGAAAATACTCATAGTTTCTAAAGACCAAAAGTTCCCTATGTTCTTATTAGGAGAAAGAAATAGAATATATATGTTATTAATCTGAATCAAAGATCCAAAATTGAAAAATTACTTAAAACATTAAGAAATAAAACCATTTGCGATATTAATTGGAGTATAACACTTCTCCAACTGAAAACATGAGATATAGCTACAAAATCATATTTTCCCTCTTTCTATATTGTTAACCACAAAGATAAACTGTTACTAAATCATCATGTATCACTGTTTCAAGAGATACATTTATAAATACATATTGTGTTTGTTAGTTTTTTAAGAAAAATATTAATTCTAATTCAGTGTCCCTAATTATGAAGTTAAATCTTCCCACCAGAAGATTCTAGGTCTAGAGACCTAGAATAGATTCAAGTATCTATTACTTGATCCACTCAAAACTTTGGATATTCTATTCTGTGTTGTTCTGTTCTATTCTGTAGTACTTTTTATTGAACACAAGGGCACTCTACCGCTGAACTACACTCCAGCCCTTTTTGGTTTTTATTTTGAGACAAATTCTTGCTAAATTGCCTAGACTGGCCTCATACTTGGAAACCTCCTGCCTCATTCTCTCAAATATCTAGGATAAAATGTGTGAACCACTGTGCCCAGCTAAAACTGGATTTTTAATTTTTAACCCCCAAATCACATTATATCCAGAGAAAGTTCCTTTTTTTTTTTTCCTTTTTTTCTTTACCTTACTGCTGTTTACCAGTCCCTAAAACATGGGTTGGAACAGTTCTCAGTGCAGTGTAAGGAAGAACTTAAAAATGAGTCCCAAGAATACTATCATGTTTACTACCAACATTCCAGAAAATCTGAGAAGCTGCATGATTCTATTCAGCACCTCCCAGGATTGGGCTTCATACCGACAAAAACAATAACATTAATAGTTAGTACTTGGGGCTGGGGCTGTGGCTCAGTGGTAGAGCGCTTGCCTAGCATGCGTGAGGTACTGCACCACATAAATATAAGCAAATAAAATAAAAAGTATAAAAAACAATAACATTAAAAAAAAAAAAAGAAAATAGCCTCTTTAAAAAAAAGTTAGTACTTATATTACTGCATGCTGGGAACTGTTTTAGTGGCTTTATGTATATTGAGTTATTTATCCTCACAATTATCCCATATAGTAGACTTATGAATATTATACCTACCTTACACAGTTGAGGAAATTGAGGCTCCACAGAAGTTTCATACCCAAGATCATACAGCTAGTAAATGGACGAACATAATCAGATTTCATGTACTTTACCCATGCACTGTAAGAAAGCAGGCTTCTGTGCTGGAAGCCATCCGTGAAACCCAACTGTGTGAACCCCATCAGCATGGAAGCCATTGGGTAGGAAAGTCTGGTATCTGGTATCACAGACACACTCCTGCTAATTTGAGATAGCCCAATGCATATGATATCCTACTAGCTCTGCCACAGGCTCTGCACAGCATCAGAGATGGGGTGACCTCCTGGAGCCACATAGCCACACAGCCTTTCAGAGATGGGTGTAGCTTGCCAAGATGCCAATCAACCTGTTGACTGCAAGACACCATGAAGCAAGACCCCGCCTGCTGAAACCTTATCCCTGCCTTTGAGGTACTCTCCCCATAAATAAAGGATCAGAGCCATTCTCTAATTTGTTCTGTTTCAGCTCCTGGAACAGAATATCTATCTATCAGGAGCTCCGCTTTTCTTTTTAAATCTAATTTCTGGCTCTCTCTCTTATTTCTTTACTAAATAGTTCAGATTTTCATTTCCTCAGGTGGCTCATCACCTTCTGAGTAGGAAACTGCCCTGGTGGGGTGCTGGCCGCCCCGTGATACTCTTTGGGTTAATTGGGTCAACCAGTAAGAATCTAATGTGAGATACAATTCTGTTCTTCCAGATTTTATTCTTCTATATCTGCTTTGTTTTTTATGCTGAAGTATTTAGAAGTAAATTATAGACATAATAATGTCCCATCCCTAAAGAGTTCAGTATACAACTCAAAAAAATAAAAAAAGCCTAAAAAGCCCTTGTCTCGGTCAATATGGCTTTCCCCAGCCACTGAGATGTGAAGCTAGCCCACTAATCCCCCACCCAAATGGTAATGGGGCATCAGAAAAGCAGCTTAGGTGGACTAGCGTGTGGAAGGCGAACACAGGCCACAGCCACATGGAGTCACCAAACCAGTGTGGGCCTGAGGCACGGCAAGCTAGGGCTGTGGAAAACCAGGCTCACTGACCAGTCACCTCGCCTTGGCCAGGCCAGTGGGGAGAAAATGAAAGTGAGGTCAGACCCCCATGGAGACTGCAGGAAAGTTTAGACTTAAAGGCTAACCAATAGCTCTGATATTTTTCAAGATCTGATTAGCATAAATCTGGACCAATAGGATTGACCCAAGAGTTGTATAAACTCCTAGACACGCATACTCAAGCAGCAACCTACTATTGGGTCCCTTCTTGGCCCGTGAGAGTTCTGATCCTTCTTATCACACCTGAACAAATCCTACTCCTTTCACTCTTGCCTTACATTGTTGTTTATAAATTGCATTCTTCAAATTTGTGAGACAAGAATTCAGAAAGAAATTGATGGTGAACTGTTGGACTCTGCTGCAATCCTGGGGAGCATGGCCCGTCATAAAGAGCTGCAACATGCCACCCCATGGTAGTGAAGAATCTGGATTTGCCAGCTGTGACCCACAGAGCTGGCACTGGCAGGCATCCCCGCCTTGATTAGCTACTAACACTAAAACGGGCTTGTTCAGCTGCAGATGCCTGCAACTTATGCAGATCCCACCTGCCATCAGAAGCGAAGAAACTCTGGTTTCACTACCATGCCTAAGGAGCAATAATAATTTTTTATTTATTTATTTTTTTGGTACCGGGGATTGAACTCAGGGGACTCAACCACTGAGCCACATCCCCAGCCCTATTTTGTGTTTTATGTAGAGACAGGGTCTCACTGAGTTTCTTAATGCCTCAGAGTTGCTGAGACTGGCTTTGAACTCATGATTCTCCTGTCTCAGCCTCCCAAAGTGCTGGGATTACAGTCATGTCCCACCACACCCAGCTCATAATAATAATCTTAATGAGTTTTAATATCATTTATAATTCAAGACATACTTTACCTTCCATAATTGTCCCCCAAATCAGTTTTATAGCTATTTAAACCCATTCAAATTAAGATTTCATCTGGGATGGTATGTTGCAACTGATGGTTGGGTCACGTCAATTGCTTTTGCCCACAATAGTTTTTATAATGCTGATTTGCTGAGTCCGGGTCACCATCCAGTGGCATATCTCCCCTTCAGATGTGCTTGGCTGCTTTGTCATAGTTCAGATTGTCTCTACTTCTTCCACTTAGTACCTATCTTTTAGATACTCTTCTTATATTTAGAAGGAAAAGAAAGTAAATTTACAACTACCAAAGGAAAAACCCATGAAAGAATTGATGAGCTTAACTTCGTTAAAATAAAAAATATCTTTTCTGCAAAAGAGAATGAAAGGACAAGCCACGATTTGGAAGAAAATATTTGCAATGACATATCTGATAAAAGACTGTGAAAAATAATACAAAAACTTTTAAAACTTAACAGTAACAAAACAATCCAATTATAAATAGACCAAAGGGGGTGGGGTGTAGATCAATGGTAAAGTGCATACCTAGCAAGCATAAGGCCCTGGATTCAATCGCCAGCACCCTGCCCCCAAATGGACCAAAGACTCTAATAGTCACATCACCAAAGAAGACATACAAATGGCAAATAAGCACATGAAAAGATACTCAACCTCATATATAATCAGAGAATTACAAATTGAAACAATGAGATACTATTACACCATTAGAATGGACAAAATCCAGAACACTGACAACATCAAAATGCTGGCAAGGACGTGAAGCAACAGGAACTCTCATTCATTGCTAGTGGAAACACAAATGGTGCAGCCATTGTTTGAAAGACAGTTTGGTCAATTTTTTATGAAATTAAACATACTCTTACCATGCAATCCAGCAATTCTGCTCCTTGGTCTTTACCCACAGAAGTTGAAAACTTATATCCACATAAAAATTTGCACACAGATGTTTATAGCAACTTTACTCATAATTGTGAAAAAAAGAAAGTAGAAGCAACCAGGTGTTTTTCTCTGAGAGGATAGAAAAATAACTATGGTTCATCCAAACAAGGGATTATTTAGCTCTTGCTCTCTCCCTACCCACTCCTTCCTGCTCTCTCTCTCTCTCTCTCTCCCTCCCTCTCTCTCTCTCTCTCCTTCTCACACACACACATACATGCTATCAAGCCATGAAAATACATATAAGAAACTTCAATGCATATTATTACTAAGCAAAAGAAGTCATTCCGAAAAGGCTGCACACAGAGAAAGGTTGCGACTATGACATTCTGAAAAAGACAACCATGGTTACAATTAAAAGATCAGTTGTTGCCAAGTGGGAAGAGACAGAATAGGATGAATAAGAGCACAGAGGACTTTTGGGGTAGTGAAACTCTTCTGTTTGATCCTATAATGGTGGATGCATGTCTTTATACATTTGTCCAAACCCATAGAAAGGACGACACCAAGAGTGAATTCTAATGTAAGGTATGGTCTCCAAGTGATAATGATTTGTCAGTGTGAGTTCATCAGTTTTACAAGTGCACTGCTCTGGTGGAGGATGCTGATGATGGGGGAGGCTGTGCCTGTGTTGGGGCAACTCATTTTTTCTACGTTCCTAAAACTGTTCTAAAAATAAAGTATACTAAGAGCAAAACCATCATCTAAAAAAAAAAAAAGAACACTAAAATAAGTCAAGGATTAATTTGGAGGTTTTGGTGGGGGAAATTAGGCAAATCTGTAGACTGGAATAGTAGCCTAGAAAGAAGTCTGTGACGAGTCGGGGACAGGGAGCAGCATGCACCTGTAATCCCAGCTACTCGGGATGCTGAGGCAGGATGAGCAAAACAGTGAGACCTTGCCTAAAACAAAAGCAAAAACAGTCTCTAAAGTTGAGGAGTGAGCAGAAACTGATGACTAAAGGAACATTTTTTAATTATCTCTGGATTTAATTCAGCAATTAATACAGTAATTTAATACAGCAACTGCTGTATGAATAACCACAAGTAATGAAACTAGAAAAATAACAGCCTAAATAACCTTCATGCCATACAGGGACTAGAAACTGTAGAAACAGGCAGCTTTGTGAAAAATGAACATCAATATGTAAAGTAAAAACTTGGTATTTTTGTCTTCATAGCTTTATCACATTAGGTGGGGCTTTCTGATACAAATTCAGACTGGAGACTCCAATCTATCCAAGTCAAAGCATGGAGTAGCAAGGTTTAGTTGCTCCAGCAACCAACAACATAAGACTGGTGAGTCATAAACACAATGTTCCTGCTAACTCACAGTCACGAAAGTCTTTTGAATCTTTGTTCTAAGACAACTCATTTGAATGTGCTTTAAATGCTCAGGAAATAGCCCTGAAAAGCCTTTGTTCAAGGTATATAAATAAAAAATGTCTCTATGGCATTATTGAAATAGACTGAATAAATTTCAAGGTCCATCCAGCATTCATCAACTCACCAAATATTATATGTACCTACCTTTGCCACGAGCATGGACATGTTGCAGCTGTGAATTTTTGCTCACTTCATTACTATTTAAGAAAGACCATGTCCTATGAGTCTGAATTAAGTTACATTTGTCCAGAGCCCCCATCAATTCAGGAAATTCAATCTCAAGAATTTGATGGGAGCCGCAGAGGCAGTAACTCTTTTCCCTAGGGAAGAGGAGAGGAACTGGGGAATCTGGTACCATCTAGAACATTCTAGAAGGCCCTCTGATCTCTTTTGGGCATTGTTGAAATGCTCATTGTCAAAATTTGCAGGGACCCTTGAAAGCAAGCCCCCAGCCCTAGGTCTTTCAAAGGCTGGGAGGCTAAAGTCTTAGTACACTTGCTCCCTCTGGGCACCATGCAGCTTTTCGCCATGAGGTCCTAACACAGATCATCTGTGGGGGGGAGGGAACAGTTGGTCTCCACTACTCCAGGACCCGAACGCCTCTGCCCACTTCCCAGTCTCTTGAGAAGCTTTCAGAACCTTGCCTCCAGGGTGGATCCCCTTCCTCCTCTCCCAGCTGGGGTGCTTTTCAATAAGATGCTGCATAGGGGTGCTGTTCCAGATGCCCATTTCATGCTTCATTGCTGAATTCTGTTGAACCCTGTAGTGCCAAAGTCATTAACCATCCTGGAGGTAAGAACACTCCTGGTGACTTTCTTGGAGTGGGGAAGGAAGAACACCTATCGTTGCTTCAGGCAGCCAAGAGAGTGCAAAACTTATATTAACACATTGATGTGAATTTCCAATCACAAATGTGAATTAGACATAGATGGTCCCTGCTTTCCTCCACACATCCCATATCCTAGAATAGAGGCAAATGAAGAGGGCACTAAATGCAGACACAGGAGGGACTTCTAGCTCAGGGGCTTTGGAGGAAGGGTGGGTTTCCCTGAAGTAAGTTAAGAGCTCTCCCTACCTGTGCAGCAAGCACTGTTCCAATCAGTTATTCATATATAGGCATAGAGCAGGGCGTTAATTGGAGCCAGTGCTGTCTGGCTCCACAGCCCATGTCTTAAATCCTAGAATCAATGGTCGCTTTCAGTGAGACCTGCAGAGTAAGTGTGAGCTTACCAGGGCAGAGTGTAGGTGCCTGAAGGACCATGTGAAGAGGCCTGGGAGGTATTCTAAAGAGGGAATTTGGTGTTGAACTTCCTGTAGGTACCTACAACTAAGTCCCAGCAACCCTTCCCACATAGGCTGCAGGATACTGGAGCATACTCCCTTAATGCCAAGGAAAGTGAATCAGACAAAAAATTTTGAGAAAATTTCTATTTAAAAGCAAGTCTTACCTGGGCACAGTGGCGCACACCTATAATCCCAGGACTTTGGGAGGCTAAGACAGGAGAATCAGGAGTTCAAAGCCAGCCTCAGCAATGGCAAGGTGCTAAGCAATTCAGTGAGACCGTATTTCTAAATAAAAACACAAAATAGGGTTGGGGATGTGGTTCAGTGGTTGAGTACCCCTGAGTTCAATCCTCAGTACCAAAAAAAAAAAAAAGCAAGTTTCATCGCAAGTCTCACCCTAATCTTTAATCAATTAGATTTTGATTAATAAGGTTCTCTTCTAAAATGAAATTATGCCCTGCAAGGAGCTAAATCTGTGATTTGCATTTACTCCCTGTTGTAATTTTTACCAGAAAAACCAAATTGTTTTTCTCCTACACTCACCCTAGCTAGGTGGGGTGGGAGGGAGTTGCTCTAGAGAGAGGCTTGAGACAGACATGAGGACATGATGACAATGTACACTTGGGAGAAAGTAAAAAAAATTGCCACAAGATATTATTGGCATCTGCTTGACCACATATCCTTTCTGCTATATCAGGAACATTCTGGTTTTTGCATTCAAAGATTTTGCATGTCAGAAGCTATGGAAAGCAGTTCTGGAATATTAAAGTAGTAAATTTACTTTCAGGATGTCTATTTTCAGAAATTGTGAGTGAAATAAAGGATAGGCCTGTCTCAATGAAGACTGGAGACACAAGCAAATCAATGTACACTCATTTTCATATTTCAGACGTTCCCCAGTTGGATCAAAATTGTGATCTCTGGGGCCTGCTGTGCCTCTTCCAGAGTCTGGCCGCCTGAACATCAAATCCAGAGGAAACTCTAGCAACCAGAGCTCCCGGTTGATGGTCCAAAATTTCAGGCTCAGCACTGGCAACGTGCCTTGCCTAACAGCAGTGCCAGTTCTTCAGGGGAAGCAGAACCCGTGCTCCATCTTTGCATGACACCTCATTTCAACCCGACTGCGCTGCTTTTGTGAAATTTGACATTATTTATTCCTCAGAAAGGGAACTAGTGACTCACGAGATCCTGTGATTCACAGAGCCTCTTGCAGAGCTAGGCAGATGGCAAGTGGAGAGCTGGGAAGGAAAAACGACGGCAGGAGAACGAGGGATGCTCTTGCCACTCCATGGATGTCCATGATGACCCCACTGCACACACATGCTGAAAACACCCCGACAGGAAACCAGCCAGAGACCCCTTTTGGAAGCAGGGAAGAGGCAGTTGTGGGTGAGGCTGGGTAGATTCCCAGTGTGTTTTGTTTCAGTCCATCCCCACCCCTCCCCCACTAGGCCTTGCTATTCAGTCAGCCACTCTGCTCAGCATCATCTCCTTCCTGCCCCAAGCTGCTTGATGGGCCCCTCTGCCTCCCTTGCTACCCAGACACCTGTACCTTCTCTTGTTATGTATCAGTCTATGCTCCTCCTCTGCCCAGTGAGGATCTGGACACACAATATATTTTAGAGATTAAAGGCATGAGCCAAGGAATGAGGCCACTGTGATCTGAACCTGGAACTGCCATTTCCTAGCTGCAACCTTGACCATGTAACTTAACTTTTCTGTGCTCATTTTTCTTATCTGTAAATTTGGGATGATAGTTTGCATTTTTAGTGGGGTTTTTTTTGTTGTTGTTTTTGTTTGTTTTTGGTACTGGAAATTGAACTCAGGGGCATTCGACCACTGAGCCACATCCCCAGCCCTATTTTGTGTTTTATGTAGAGACAGGGTTTCACTGAGCTGCTTAGTGCCTCGCTGTTGCTGAGGCTGGCTTTGAACTCGCGATTCTCCTGTCTCAGCCTCCCAAAGCGCTGGGATTACAGGCTTGCGCCACCGCCCGGCTTTTAGTGTTATTTAAAAGACCCTACAACTGGGGCTGGGGATGTAGCTCAGTGGCAGAGTGCTTGCTTAGCATGTGCAAATCCCTGGGTTTGATCTCCAGCACAACAACAAAAAGGCCCTGAAATTATTTTGTTAAGGAAGGAAAAGGGGAAGGAAGGAAAGGAAGAAAGGGTAGTAGAGACTATAAACCTCATGAAATAAAGGACCATGTCTTATCCACTTTTTATTCTGTGCCTCATTATAAACTTGTTTATCATCATTCATGAGTTCATAGAATGTGCCCATTCTCTGCCCACAAGGAGCTCACCTCCAGAGGGAGTCACAATGAATGACATTAGTGGTTCTAATGCAGTGTGATGACAGCTGAGCGATAGGAAAGTGGCATTTATCTGGAGCACATGGCTCTGGAGCTTGGGTTTAAATTCTAGTTTACTTCCTGGCCATGTGACTAGTAAGTTACTATCACAACTCATGGACTGCTGTGGGATGCAGTTAAAAGATGACGAGGGACCAGGAGAATGCAGCTATGGTTTGGATGTGATTTGATGGTCCCCCAAGTGTTTATGTAGTAGAAGTTTGGTCCTGTGATGATGGAAGGTGGTGGAACCTTCAAGAGGGGGCCCTAGGAGGAAGTGGTTAGTCATTGAGAGTGCTGCTTGCAGAAGGGAATAAGGTAGTTCTGATGAGTCCCCAGTTAGTTCCCACAAGAGTACATTGTTATAAAAGAGAAAGCCTTAACCCTGAATCCCTCCTGGCTTTCTGTCTCACTATTGTGATGCCAACCACCAGAAGTCAAACCAATGGAGCCACCCAATCTTGGATTTTCAGTCTCCAAAACTATGCAATATGTAAACCTCTTTTCTTTATATATTACCAAGTCCCAGGTACTTTGTTATAATGACATAAAATTGACCAATACAAGTGCCTGGCACATAGTGTTTAATACATGTTATGATCCTTACATTTATATACATGTATATGCATATAGAAACATATTCAGACACAGACATATCAGGTACCCATTGCAAAGTGCAAAGGAATGCAGAAGGTGGGAAATTAAACTTGGGTCTGACAGGGTTTCCAAGAGAAGGTGAGACCATGGTCCAGTGTTTAAGAGTGAATGACAGAGGCTGGGGTTGTGGCTCAGTGGTAGAGCACTTGCCTAGCATGCATGAGTTACTGGGTTCGATTCTCAGCACCACATATAAATAAAAAGAGATCTATCAACAACTAAAGAATTCTTTAAAAAAAGAAGAGTGAATGACAGAGGGATGGAGAAGCAGGAAGGTTGGTTCAAGACTAGTTACAGCCCATGCAAAAGCATGGAAGGGGAGAACAGCAGGCACTCAATAGGGTCCTTGGGAGGGCCTAAGATAGATATGTTGAAGAGTTAGGCAAGGGCTTAATTGTGCAGAGCCCTGCTAATAAATTTGGATGTTGCCTAAGGACAACGTAGGGCAACAGAGAGAGTCGAAGCTGGAGCCTGCGATAATCAGTTTGGTACTTTCTAAAGTAGTCACTGTTTTATACCATTAACTATTAACAATCAGCTTTGTGGTCATGATCCTAAAGTCTTGTAGGATGCTGAAGAAAAAACTAACAAAGGCTCCATTCTGTGTAACAGATTTCTAGGGCTAAGTCTATGTTATTTGCTATTCTTTGAAAGTAATAAATCGTTTGTGGGAAGGAACCATGTCTTTTCTCTTTTATCTCTGAACATGCCTAGAACAAAATATGGATACATCAGATTTGCCCGACATATACCAACAGAGGAACTCATAATCCATGCACATTACATTTGTTAACTTCTAGTTATCCAAGGTAACCTACTAGAGCATTCTGGCAGAAAGTAGAGGGAGGTGGGGCATGAATTGTACTAGAGCAAGAAGTTGAAGGACAAATGCCTCTTCAAGTATTTGTTACAAGGTAAATGTCAGTGTAATGGAGGGTTGTTCATATATAACACAGAACCAATTACAAAGCCATAAAATGGCCAAGTCATATCTGCCTTCTGGTAACACAATATAAAATTAGCAGAACTATACACCTTTTGACTTGAGAGGAAAAGAAGTGAAGAGAAAAGAAAACACACTGTTGGGAGAAAACTCACTGAATCACATGGAGGGATGTGGTCTAAGGAAATCTACGAGGAGGACACAAACCTTCCCAAAACAGCAGTGTCTTCACAATCTTTGAACCCAGATCACTTATTCAGCAAATATTTATTGAGCTCTTCTTATATCTGAGATGCTAAGGACTCAGTAGTGAACAAAAGAGAATCCATCTTGTTCTGTTCATGAAGGGAGAGGGAAGGCTTTATACAACCATACACATGATAAATATATAATAACAACTGTGAAAAGTGCCGTGAGAGAAAACAATAGCACCCTGTGCTTTTTAAAAAATATTTTTTAGCTGTAGGTGGACACAATATCTTTATGTATTTATTTTTATGTGGTGCTGAGGTTCGAACTCAGTGCCTCACGAATGTGAGGCAAGCGCTCTACCACTGAGCAACAATCCCAGCCCCTGCACCCTGTGCTTTGAAAGAGAAGAAGGGGTTTGATTTTCACAGGCCTGGGTGTCAAGGAAGGTTTTGCTGAATGGTAGGGAATAGGAAAGGGCCCAGCAGGGCCCAGAGGGAGAGGATCCAGAAGGAAGCCTCCATGCCAAGGCTTGGGTGGAAAAGAGCTGAGAGAACATGAAGAACAGAAAGGAGCCCTGGATGGGTAGATGGGAGGGAGGCATAAAAGAGAGGTAAGCTCTGGGCTAGGGCTAAGGCTGAAAGCATGGAGACCAATTAGAACAAGAGGAAAAGGTGAGAAATGATGAGGGCCTTCAACTGTGATTCATAATTTCTCTTCAACTCAATACCCCCTAGAAGTTCCCAGTCTCTCAGCCCAGGGGAGAGTTCTAAAGGCACTCCCCCAGGAGGTGGCTTCCCCCAACAGGTCAGGAGCAGCAGGCCAGAGAGGAGGGACAAGACCATGGACAGAGAAGGCTAGGGACCAAGCTGGCCTGGGTGTGACTCCAGACTTCTGTGTGGCCTTGCACAACCTGGCTGACTAGTCTGTAGAGTGAAGATAATCATGCTCACCCTCAAAGGCTGTAGAAAGGACTGCAGATGAGTAGAGAGTCGCCTGGCCCAGGGAGGGTGCCCGGGAAATGGTTGCTGCTGTTGTTATGGGAGGAAGAGAGCCATCTGATAGATATTAAGGAGGTAGAATCTGCTGGGTGTCAGGACAGGGCTTGGGAGCGTGGCGGGTCGTAACAAAAGCTGGGGTTTAGCCTCTTTCGATTGTCACCATCAGAAAGGCTGCAAGTGGGGGTGGGGATGCACTTGACGCGGTGACTCAAGCGAGTGATAAGCGGCGAGGTGAGGGGGCGGAGCAAGAGAAGCCAGAAGGAAAGAAGGAAGGAAGGAGAGGGAGCTGCGGAAGAAAGGTGAGGGCCGGGGGCCCCAGGGAGAGGGGACCTCGGGCTCTGGGGGCTGCGGGCGAGCCGGGGGGTGAGAAAGGGGCCAGGCGGGGACCACAGCCGCTCAGGGAGGCGATCTGCGCCCAGGAGGCGGCCTGGGAAGCGACCCCTACCCCCACAGGTGAGTCCCCACCTGGGGGGGGTGACAACGGGAGGGAGCCCCGCTTTCCTTCCGGGGTATTAGAGACGCGAGCAAGGAAGAGGCAGCCCTTTGAAGCCTGCGCGGCTCGCGCTGGCCGCTTTCCAACACCTCCCCTCCTGCCTTAGGTCCCTGGGCCACCAACCCCGGGCGGCGGGGGGCGGGGGGGATGGCGGGGCCGGCCCTGGGCGGGGGTGGGGAACTTGGAGTTGTGCCTGTGGCCTGCGGTGGGAGCTGGCGGCAAATTCCAGTATGTCACTTCTAGGTAGCACCCCTCTTTGTCTATCCTACCACCCACCCCCCATCTTGCTGCCGATGCCCACCAGTCTGCATCCCTGTCCCCTTCCCCACCACTGAAGAAGCCGGTGGGACCTGGATGTGGGTGGTGGGAGCTGCACCTGGAAGGCAGCCCCTCAGAAGCCTTGCTTAGATGTGGACCCATGGATAAGTGTGCAAGGGGGACCTAACCTCCAAAGCTGAAGGGTATGCTAGCTTTGCACACCTAATGCCTGACTGAGCAAAAACAATCTAAGATCAGCAAAGAATTCCTCCGGGTCCTTAAAACATAAGGTACCCAGGGTCACAGCTGCTCACATACTCACTTTGTACTGAGCGGGGGCTTTGTAGGCTTCATTCTTCATCCTTCATTTTTGCAAGAGCCCCTCAAGACTGCTGTGCCCATTATGTCCACTTAACAGGTAAGAATGCTGAGACACAGACACACTGACCTGCCTCGAAGTACAGGGCTAGCTAGCAAAAGATAGGATTTGAATTCAGAGATTTAGCACTACAGGGTACTATGCTGCCTCTACAGTAACATTGGGCACCTAAAGTGAAATTTGGTGCAAGTAGGGGCCCCATTTGCTCATACACCTTGTGGTTTAGTTATTAATGCAGGAAACAGAACTGTGTATGATAAGATGTTCATTTTGCAAGGAAATCAGTAGTAATCTTGGAGCCCAGGGCTGCAGAATGCAGCGGCCTCTGAGGGGAGTGGAAGGAGATTTGTGACCTACCTGGAGTGTGTCCATCTTTGCCAAACCCAAAACCTAATCTCCTGAGCTATGTAATCACTTGATTATTTCATTCCCTCTAGAAATTCTCTGCCCTCTGCATCAGCTTTTCCTTCTTAGTCATTTCCTTGGCTTGCTTTTGTTTTTGTTTTTTCTGTGTCACAACATTCACATTCTCCAGTATTCTTTTTAGACAAATTTATTCAGGGTCCTTGCTTTAACTCTCATCTCTGTGACGGCAGTTCCCAAATTTATCTCTCAAGCCTATGTATCATCTGCAACTCCAAACCCCAGTCCTCAAATATTCTAATCCCTATGGGCGAATTCCACTGTTTGCCCCCACAAGCACCCAAATCCAACATTTCCAAACCCAAATTTATCATCCCTATTCTTTCTATTGGGGTCTTATTTCTGGTCTCTGCAGCTCTTTGCCTAGACTTTCATTTGCATTATTTTCCAAACTGGTCCTCCTGCCCCCAGAGTCTATTCACCCACTAGACGCCCTCTTAAAATCTCACAAGTAAGTCTTGTTGGCCTAACAAGACAGAATATGCTTTTCTCACTCTCCTTCCTCAGCACCCTCATACACGCCTCTAGGAGAAGGAGAGCTTCTCATATGGCGCAACTGTCAACTTATCTGACTTCCCCTTTAGACTGTGATTCCTTCAGCAGATTTTTTATCTTATACTTTGTATCCTCAGACTTGGTGCATAATAGACACTTGGTAAGTGTTTGTGCAGTTAATGACCTTGTGGTGGACCAAGACTGTTTTTTAGGACAGTTTATAGGTAGGAAAACACTTCACTATGTACAGTGTGACATTTCACTCTAAATCTGTCACCATTAGTGAGTTATGTGAGTATGTATAGCACGAGGGGTTGACATTAGAAATTGAGTTTGGGAAAAAAAAAAAGAAATTGAGTTTATAGATGGTTAAGACTAATGACAAAATGAAAATGATTTTTTTTTCAAATAAGTACCATTGAGATTAGGGAGGAAAGTTTGATATGTATAAACATTCCACGAAGGCACAGGGATTCTTTTCTACTTTTCCTTAGCCATTTGGTCAAGGAGTGAGCAGAGCACTCAACAAGAAGAAAGGCAAGGACAAAGTCACTATGGCTTCAGTGTCCACTCATGGGAGCCAAGAGAAAGGTCCCCACTTGCCACCACTGAGCAAGCAGGTATGCTTTTAATTGGGGGTGGGAGGGGGTGTCTGCCATCAGAAGAGGAATATCATACAGAAGTTTGGTTAAACCTCACAGTCATCTTGTTTTTTTCAGCCTGACACCTTGTTGGATGGGTACAGGGAACACAGAAGGAATGTGTGGTTTTGGTAGCCTTGAGAAGAAGCCTTTAAACGTTGTACTTATAAAAATGTTTCTTGACACTTTCCCATTTAGGATCCAGCTTAGCTAATTCTTAATGGAGGCGGTTAGTAACTGAAAATGTTTCCTGTAGCAGAGCAAAACTCTTGATGGTCTCTAACAGAAGGGAACATTTTGCTTATTTTTATATTTTTCTTACTCAGGATAATCATACTAAGCATATGCTGCTGACAGATGTTGCTTTTAGAACAGCAGAATTCTTAATTACTAATTAGCCATCAGATTGAGAACCCAAATGTTAGCATGAGCAAGCACTCCAGCTTGTTAAGAATGGATGTTATGGGGCTGGGGATATAGCTCAGTTGGTTGAATGCTTGCCTCATATGCACAAGGCCCTGGATTCAATCCCCAGCACCACGAAAGAAAAAAAATGGGTGTTATCCAAAACAAATAATTGAACAAGAGACACTTGAGGAGTTCAAGAATAGCCCAGAAGATGTAGTGAGAAGCTGACTCAAAAAAAAAAAAAAAAGTGTGCTGATGGTACACACCTGTAATCCAGCCACTAAGCAGGCTAAGGCAGGAGGATTGCAAGTTCAAGGACAGCCTGAGCAATTTAGTTAGACCTTGTCTTAAAATTTTAAGATAAAAAATAAAAAGGGCTGGGGATATAGCTCAGTGGTAAAGTACCCCTGAATTCAATCCCCAGTACCACAATCAATCAATCAATCAAGATTTTAAGTTTTAAAAAGAAAGAAAAAAACAAGTATTTGGTGGGTAAATGGAGTTCATGTTCTCTGGGGTCAACATTTCAAGTTAAAATTGTTTATGAAGGAGAAAATGGGAAATGAAATCAAATTCCTTTCATGTATGATTTTGTCAAAATGAGCCCAGCTACTCTGTGTAACTATAACGCTCTAATAAAAAAGAGAAGAAGAAGAAGAAGAAGAAGAAGAAGA